>PVHP010030842.1:0-21411 GCA_004024765.1 Zapus hudsonius | reverse complement strand
AGACCAGTCCCTAAAAGTTCTTTATCTCCCTCAGAAGCCAAACCTCACAGTCCATAGTTCCAATTGCATTTAGGTCTTTCAATTTGGATCCAAATGGTCCACAATGCTGTACTTTCAGCACTACAAGGCATCTTTTTAGGCCAAGGTTTCAAATCCTTCCACATCCTTCCTGTAAATCAGTTCCAAGAGGCCAAAGTCAAAGAATCAGGGTTCTATCAGTAACAAACCCAATCCCCATTACCAATTTAACTTTTTCAGTCAGTTTCTCCTTGCTGCAAAAAAAATATTTAACCAGAAGCAGTTTGTAAAGGGAGTTTATTTTAGCTTAAAGACTCAAGGTGAGAATCTCCATGATGGCTGGGAAAACAGCAGCATGAACAAACACTGGACATCACCTCCTGGCCAACTTTAAGTGGACAAGAGCAACAGGAGAGGGTGTCAACACTGTTAAAGGGAAGCTGGCTATAGAACCAACCAATGCGCCCCCAACAACATATCACCAACAAGGTTTTAATTCTACAACTGCTATCAGCTTGGAATCAAGCATTTAGAACACATAAGTTTATAGGGGAATCGCTGAAAATATCCACCACACTCAGTAACCCCTAATCCCACTGGAGCAGAAGAAAGGTCATGTGAGGACACAGCAAGAAGGAAGACATCTCCTAGCCATGCAGAAACACTTCACCAGTCACTAATCCTAATGATGCAGGAATTTTCAGATGTAGGAGTGTCTCGCAGATTTATGAACCCCATGTTTTAGGTTCTCTCCTAATCTTTAATGAAGAATAATAAAGATTCATTCAAGAAGGACACATTATGAATTATTGAGTTTATTTGGAAAGCACAAATTGTGGAGTTTGTTTAAGGGAATAGGGATCTGGGAAGGAAAGTCAGAACATACTTTCATGTGAAAAACATATTCAGGAAAGATGGAAGTTTAGGATGAAACTGGATGTTGCAGTCAGCTTTCTAGTTGCTGCGCAGAGAGAACCCAAGCAAAAGTGGCTTGTAGAGGAATGGGTTTATTAGGCTTATGGACTTGAGGAGAGATTCCATCCTGGCAGGGAAAACGATGGCATGAGCAGAGGGCTGGACATCACCTCTGCCACAGCACTGCAAACAGTGGCAGGAAGGTGTGCCAAACACTGGCAAGGGGAAGCTGGCTTATAACCCCATAAGCCCGCCCCTGACAACACAGCTTCATGGAGGTTGTAAAACCCAAACTGCCATCAGCTGAGGATCGATCTATCAGAACACATTCAATTGTTTGTGGGGGACACCTGGATCAAACCATGACAGTCCGCCCCTGGCCCCCACAAACTAATAATCATACACGATATAAACACAATATGTTCAACTCAACTCTTAAGTCCCCGCAGCTTTCAACTGAGCCATAATACCAAAAATAAACCCATAATGGCACAGAACATTCACAATGCAAAACATGAGGCACAGCAAAAACTGATTGACCAATACAATACAAGATTTAAAACAAATAGGGCACCATCAATCTCTAACTCCAAGCTCAATGATTCTTAACCAATAACACAAGTCTCTTGGAGATTCAATTCCGCCCCTCCAGCTCGGCTACTCACAGTCCGGGAAAACTTCATCCGGTGCCGGCAGCTCGTCTTGGCACCCATCCATAGTCCTGGAACTCTTTGGGTCTACATTGCAACCCACAGTTTATCCTCGTGGCCCCATCGGGCTCCATGCAGGCAACGTTGCACACCTGCTTCACACTCCGATGGCCATTTTTAAAAAACAAAACTGTGTTGCAAATCCAATGACCCTCTCTTTCTAACCAATCTCCATTCCACAGAACCAGGTGGGCTACCAACTTGTTAATCCAGGGGGATCAAAGCATTCAGGCCCCTTACTTCAAAGAGTCTGCATTCTTCCTGTTCTTCCAATGCAGACAGGCTGGCTGAATCTCAATGGTTGTAATCTCTCAAACAATACAGGTGAACGGGCAGCAGTTTCGACCCAAAGATCTTCTTTCTGTGCCATCTCCATCTGCTCACACCAGTCCATCTTTACGTAACACAACCCTGCACAGGTTCCCAAGCAGGCAGAACACAGTAAGCCTCTCACGCAAACTGCTTCTGGCACAGTCCTGACCAAGTTCTTTCTCCCCCTCGTAAGCCAAACCTCACAGTCCATAGTTCTCATTACATTCAGGTCTTTCAACTCTGACAAGAATGATCCATGAAGCTGTACTCACAACACTGCGAGGCATCTCTTAGGCTGAGAGTTCAAATCCTTCCACATTCCTCCTGTAGATCACTTCCAGAAGACCAAATCCACAAGATCAGGGTTCTAGCAGCAACAGATGACCCCACTTCTGGTACCAAAACTGTTGTAGTCAGCTTTCTAGTTGCTGCGCAGAGAGAACCCAAACAAAAGTGGTTTTTAGAGGAATGGGTTTATTAGGCTTACAGACTCGAGGGGAGACTCCATCCTGGCAGGGAAAACGATGGCATGAGCAGAGGGCTGGACATCACCTCTGCCACAGCACTGCAAACAGCGGCAGGAAGGTGTGCCAAACACTGGCAAGGGGAAGCTGGCTTATAACCCCCATAAATCCGCCCCCAACAACACAGCTTCATCGAGGTTGTAAAACCCAAACTGCCATCAGCTGAGGATCAATCTATCAGAACACATTCAATTGTTTGTGGGGGACACCTGGATCAAACCATGACACTGGATTAGCCATAAACACATGGAAAGTAGTTTATCAGAAGGTAGGATGTACTTAGAAAGCAGGTAGAATGGAGTCACAGGCTTCTGAGGGAGGAACCAGGGGCATATGGACAGTGAACTCAAGGAGAAATACATTCTGGTGTTTGCTGCATGCTTTTTCCATGGAGGCAGTCAGGGAACAGACAGAGAAAGTTTAGAAGAGAGAAACACACAGCATCTGCCATGAAGGAAGGTTATAGAAAAGTTAAAAGTTACCCATGTGGTAAATCCAGAATGTAAATACCCATGTGGTGGATATATGTAACTAGGGGAAAATTAAAGAGCAGAGATGAATAGAGAGGCTAGAATTAAGCAATGGGTCCCAAACTCACTTGGGGGAAAGTCTGAGTCATATCAATCAAAGAAGGACCCATCACAAGACAGTCTCCCAAGAAAGCAAGAATCAGAAAGGGACAGGAAGACCGAAACAGGGTGAAAGGGGGCAAGACCACCACCTTTATAGCGGTTGTTTCAGGCAGGCAGAGGAAAGATCTGATTGGCTATAAACCTGGAGGATGGATTCCAGAGTGGGCTCACACTTGGGTTGGCTGGGGTGTAGTGTGTTGGACTGTGGGTGGCAAGGGGCGCTGTGGATCAGTCTCAGTCAGAAGGGAGTTCAGGTTTTGTCAGAAAAGCTGGCATGCACTGGCATCTCCTAGTTCCCTCTGGAACTGAGTCCCTGACGGAAATCTGCTTAAATAAGCTCACTTTCTCCTATTCTGTCTCAGTACTCACCGCTTTCAGAACTATAAGAAAACAAATTTCCACTTCCTAGGCCCGCCAAGTCTATTGGTATTTTGCGATGGTGGCTACCATGTGACACGTCTTTGAAATGTAAATAAACTTCTATGCACCTCAGACAAGGTGGGCACCTGTAGATCCAGTACAGGATTCTGTCCAGTACAGATGGTTAACCAATGACTTTATTGGAGTTTCTCAAAGAAGCATGCACCACTCAAAGGTAGTTTCTTTGGCAACTTTGAGGCAGCAACACAACACAACACAGAGTTCCACCTGCAGAGTGAATGACTCGCAAGAACTTGTTCTAAGAAAGAGGTCTGCTGGGCAACTACCCAAAAGTCATGGCCATAGTCAATTGCTTGCTGCTCACATCATCTTGGGGAAATGAGGGCTTTCTAATAAAGGCCTCCCTTCCTCCTCCATGGGAATGTAATGAGACTGATGTGATGAGTGTGGATCTCCCTAACTGCTCTAATTCAGAATGACCAGCAGGAACCAGCTACATAACAGTTGTCTCAGATGACTAAGACTCTGGTTGAAATCCAAGGTGTCAATAGTGCTGTTTCTTCTGGAAGTCTTCCTGAGAGATCCGGTTCTCACCTATTCTCTTCCCCGACTCAAGATCCTCTTCCTTTATCTCAAGCCAGCAAAAGTTGGCTGAATCCTTCTGACATCTCATTACTCTGATGTCATTGTGTGTCTCTCTCTTCCATACTTAATTAAGGATCTATGATGATCCCTGACTCAGGTGGTGAACTTGAGACAATCTCCCTACTGAGAGGTCAGCAGCTTGGCAAGCCTAATTCGATCTTCAGTCTTGATTGCATTTTGCCATTTAATTTCCGGTGCTTACAGTCTCCACAGTTCAGGATGGGATAGCTTCAGGGAAAGAAGGGAACTATTCTGCCTAAAGCAAGGAGCAAATTGCAGAAAAGAAGGTTGACACCTAACCTGCGTTTCAACTTCATAAAATCCTGAGAAGAATATTTGTCACCTTGGCAGAGGCCGCCTTCCCATTCTTGTGGTAAGGATGGGATTAGGGACCAGGAAATATATCATATCAACCTCAAATAAAGCCACAGTTTTGGAACATGATGAAAAAGATTTCCTTAAAAAACTGTCTTTTCTAAAAAGAAGTAAGGCTAGATAGACACACAAAAACACTGCTTGCCTATCTGCCAATTTAGCCTATCCTGACAACTTCCGTCAAGGCCCTTACGGCTTGGATGTTACTAATACCCTTTGCTTCTTCAGCTTTCTTTCCTTCTCTCAGAACCCTTCATAGCTTTTCTTATAAAGTAAATTAAGCTGTTATTGTAAATATAACTCAAAGGCCAATTAGCTCTTACAGAAGAGAAGTGGATTTCTGGACTACCTTTCTCACCCATATTCAAACCACTCACTACAGTATGGAAGGGTCAATAAAATCTCATCGTGGTCCTCCAAGCAAAAACATTTCCTTTTCCCAGGGCTTGTGTGCTTCAGGCTTCTGCCTTCTCATGTCTTGACATAGTAAGTTCATTTGGCTTTCTCTGCCCTATCCCCTCTCTTTGCCCTGATTCAAGATTTACTGCAAATGCTTCCCCCAAAGACCAGCCTATTTGATTTATGAATGCCAAAGTTATTTTCCAATCTGAAACCAATGGCACTAATAGACAATAATGACAGTGCTAACCTCCAGGCTATTTGACTTCTTCCCGCAAAGGAAACCTTTAATCCTCAAAATGTATTTATGTAAAAAGAAATCATTCAGTTGAAAATTCCACTTTTACTTAGAATGAGTTTTTTCTAAAATAACTCAATTCTGACATAAAAAGTCTAAAGAATATGCTTCTTTATACATGCTTCTTTATATATTTTTTGCATAAAACAGAATTCATCTTAAACACAATATCAGTGCACTATTCTGGCAGGGAGCTCTGTACCAAGACTAGTTTATTACTGTGATCTCAGAAAATGTATAGTCATGGTAAAAAGTAACTTCACAAACCAACACTAATTTTTAGGAAGATGAGATGATTTATAAAATAGTCATTAACAAAATTCAAATGTCTAAAGTAATTAGAGTCAAAATGGTTGATTTTTAGCCTAGAGGCTTTCTTCTTGGGAATTCACCTATTTCCACAGAATTTGCATGTTTTAATGCTGTATTTTTTTGCTTATGTGTGTGTGTGGACAGACATGCACATGTGTGTGTGTGTGTGTGTGTGTGTGTGTGTGTGTGTGTGTGTGTGCGCGCGCACGCGCGCACGTGGAAGCCAGAGGGGGAATGTCACAGGTCTTTCTCAGTTGCACCTCACCTTATTCAATGAGGTAGGCTCTCTTGTTTGAACCCAGAGTTGGTCAATTTGGCTCATGTATCTGGCAAACTGAGGCATGCTCTCTCCATCTCCTGAGCATAGGGATTCCAGGCATCACCATGCCCACTGAGAATTTGTGTGAGTGCTGGGGATTCAAACTCTGGTACTCACACTTGGAGGGCAATCACTTTATCCACTCTTTCACCTTTAAATTCTAATAATTCTATAATAATCTTATATATTTATGATTATATTGCAATTCTCATAATGCTATTATTCATATGAATAATTCATTAGGAAAATAGTTTTCCTTCAACTAAGAAAAATAATCACACCAAGAACTATCTATCCACATCAAATTTTTTGGCACCTAGGACAACATTAGTTTTATAATTATTGACTGCCAAATAACTTTTATTTTGTTTTAAAAATATTTTCATTACTTTTTTAGAGAGAGAGAGAGTATGGGTGTTCCAGGACCTATTGCCACTGCAGACAAACTCCCTACACTTGCATCACTTGCTGCATCTGACTTTACATGGGTGCTGTGGAATTGAACCAGGCACACCCCGGCCTCCAGGCTTTGCAAGCAAGCAACTTTAACTGCTGAGCCATTTATTTCCCCAGTCCAACTCTTACTGATGAACTTCACTTAAATTACATAACTGATAAAAGACTTTTTGCTGGACCTTGGAAAAATGTTTTGCCAGGAAATTGTCCATCTTAAATTAATCTTTTCTAGAAGTACTTTGTCCTCTTTTCTTAGGGAAAAGATTAATTTGGCTCATTGTTTCCAAGATGACAGTCCACCATGGCTGCCAGACAAGAGAGAGAAGAGAGAGGAGAGAGAGAGAGAGAGAGAGAGAGAGAGAGAGAGAGAGAGAGAGAGAGAGAGAGAGAGAGAGAGAAGAGGAGAGAAATTGCCCGTGTCAGCAGTTTGATCTTCTCCGTCTTATTCTATGTGCACCCCAACCTATGGGATTGTGATGCCCACATTCAGGGTAGGTCTTCCATCTTTCGTTAGCTCTCTCTCTAGAAACTCCCTCACAAACACTTTGGGAAGTATGCTTACTGGTCTCCTAGGTATTTATCAAAGCAATCAAGTTAAAACTTTGTCATGCTAAGTGCATACAAGACAAAGTTTTAACTAAACCCACAATGAAGCAGTCCCATGTAATCCTCACTTTTCTATGGTAAGCTCTCAGGAATCTGTGAGCATTGTCTGGTAAGAGAGGCTCTGAAGAGGGTGGGAGGAAGCCTAACGCCAAGACAAAATGCTCTGGCCTGTCCCAGTCATTGGTTACTTCCCACATTTAGCTATTGAATGAAGAGACCTACAGGCCCCCAAAACAAGACAAGCTTATGTCAAAGTTTTTGAATACCTGTCCCCCACAAAACACAAGACCCTATTTCTGAAGATACCACAGACTGCTGTCACACAATACCAAGAGACCCTACTGGATCCAAAATTGTAACCAGCTCCCAGATGGTAACCTGTGTGGTGCTGGAAGGTGTTACATGAGCTGCCAGGGGAAACTAACCAGTGATATTCAGAGAAAGCAGAGGTCACTGATGTACAACACTGCCCGATGTTATGAGAATGCAGAGGACACTGCAACACAGCCAAGACCAGCAAGCCAGGAAGTGCTCATCTGCACAACAGTGGCGATAAACCTAGGTAGGTAATCAACAGCTTGCTGATTGGCTAAGAGATTCACTCAGTAGTAAGGAACCTTAACTGAAACTGGGATCCATGGCGAACTCTTATAAGGACCAAGAACCTGGGCTCCAAGGGGAAACCTTCACTAACCAGAGATCTACAGGAAGGCTATACATAATAGAATCTCCTTAAATTAATGATGTTTGTCTCATTTAACCTATACTGATCTTCCTTTCCATTGGAGATTCTGTTTGTATGTTTCAGAAGGCAGAAGGAATCTTGTACAACCCAATTCCACCAACAAGACATGGGATGATGTTTGACACCCTGGCAGGAGATGAACCACTCCTAACTTATCATCTGAATGAAAACTTTGAGAAAGAGGAGAGATGAGCAAGAGACCTACCTCCAAAGCAAGTCAGATAACCTATGAAAGGGTAATGGAGACTGACACTGAGGATACCCAACACAGTCCAAAGTAGAAATCCAGAGAGTCTTAAGATCTCAACAGTAAAACAGACTTAAAACTCACCCACCATGACCCAGGGAACTGAGCAGAATAAGGGGCAGAAAGATTGTAAGAGCCATGATGGGGGAGAATACCCAGAGCCATTGCCCCCCCCTCAACAACACACACACACACACACACACACACACACACACACCTAAAAAAGTGGTACAAGTGCTGGCTTTTGTTGGCACTGGCAAAAGGCCTTGGTGCACACATACCTAAATGTATAAATAATAAATAAATAAAATTTTATTTTAAAATTAAAAAAAAACTGTGTCTCCTTAAATTGCTATTGTGATAATTGCTCCAGCTGGTAATCAGCTTCACATCCACACCTAGATGCTTTCTTGGCCCCTCCCTCAGGACCTCTCCCAGGTCTTCTTAGTTTATTTCCCCACAGCTATTACCTGGGATTGATGTTCTCCAATGGCTTCATTTTGCTCTTTATGTGTGAACACCTCATTTTTTAAACTTTTTATTGACAGCTTCCATAATTATAGACAACAATCCATTATGATTTTCCCTTCCCACATTCCCTCATAGCTCCTCCCCCTCCCCCTCTCAATTAATCTTTTTGTGTGTGTGTGTGTGTGTGTGTGTGTGTGTGATCATCTTTTCTTCCCATTACGTGTAAGTATTATCAGGCACTGTGAAGTGATGTATATTAAGGCCATTTTGTGTCTGGAGTTTTGTGTTGTAAGCAGTCCTACCCTTCCTTAGGTTCTTCCAATCTTTCTGACACCTCTTCCTCAATAGACCCTGAGCCTCGGGAAGTGTGATAGAGATGTCCCAGTGCTGAACACTCCACTGTCATTTCTTCTCAGCACTCCAAAATTGTAACCAGCTCCCATGGTGTCTTTTGAGTTATCCCAGTGGTCACTGCCATGTGAAAAAGACCTCAAGTCTCAGATTATATTTCAATAATCAATTATTGGTTTAAAATTCATCTAATAATTATTTTATTTGATTGATTGTATCTGTTTTGTCACCTCAACCAGGTAGACTATTTTGCATTAAAAAGGACATCAGTAAACATTTTTCAAGAGGTAATGAATACTGATATGATGCTTATTTTGTTACACCTTCTAAGAGACTTTCCTTTACTAAAGGGATAATTCATACCATGAGTCTTCTTTCTAAAGCTATATCAATGTTCAACTCCCTTGATCACCTCAGGGTTTTTCATCCAGTTCCAACTCTGCTGTAAATACTACCAGTAGTTGAGATAGCCCCAGGCATACCTGCAGTTCTCAACACATCTCAGTGATTTTAAAAAGTAAGAAAGCCATGCCTATTTGAACACTGACGTTCTGACCAATAGTAAATTAGAACTAGGAAGGTCCTGCCTTGCTTTTCCATGTGTGTCCATTAAGTCTTCTTCCTGACGCCAACTCATTTATAGCCTGAACCATTTTATCATGGGCTATACAGTCAACATTAAAAATATAGGTAAGTCATGATGTTTTTCCCTTCAGAGAGTTCAAAGTTCAGGAAGAGCTATACAATAATGGAATTAAAATAATTTAAAAAAACTATCATCAATAAAACTTTGTAATAAAAAAAATCACCTCCTGACATTGGGAAGAAGTGAGTGTGATTCTATTCAAATGAAAAAAACCTAGCAAGACACAGGAGGGGAGAAGGCATCATAAGCTTTACAACAAAATGAGAAATATACGTCCTGCTGAGCCTGGAATGCAAAGGCTATATAAGGTCATATTGAAAAAACATTATCACTGGTCTGAGGACTTCTGACTCTACAGAATCAAGATCCATGCAAACTTTAAATAAGGAAGTGGAGTGTTCATATTTCGTTCAAAGAAACACAGGTAGACAAACATGAAGAATAACCACATGGAGGAAGAATCCACTACTTTTAACCTCAGTTACTTGATTACACCTCTCACAGGTATTCGATGTAGAGAGGATTGCCAATCCCAAAATAACATCATTTGTCCAGCATGGAGGCAGCAGCTGGGTGCTGAGCAGGAGATCATGATCACTGGGTAGAGGGTGAAAGGAACCGTTGTATGGCACTGGGGTATCTTGGGTACCAAGTCTATAACTTACGACCATTGAAGCAAGCTGACGAGATAGCTCAGGCAGTAAGACACTTCCTACAGGCACGTGGACCTAAGTCTGGATTCCCAGAATGAACATAAATGCCTGACATTGTAGTGTGCACCTCTACTCTCTGAGCCGGAAAGGTGGAGACCGATGAATCCCTAAAGCAATCTGGTTAGCAAAATTAGTCAAATGAGTAAACTTTGGGTTCAGTGAGAGAACTTGTGTCTATAAATAACATGCAGATCAATTGAGAGAGATGTCCAATGTTAACTTCTGACCTTCACAGGTATGTTCACACATGTGCAAGTGCACCAGCATGGGTACATACATTTACAAACATGTACATACACATGCATGCATACCATACTTCACACACACCCAAAATTAGATTGAAGATAATTTGCAGTATTTAGCAGCTGTATAACATCGTGGAACAGAGAATAGGAAGCTGATATGGATGATTTTTCTTGTATCTTCTGTAAATTGCTTTTGGTACCAAAGGGACTGTTATAATCACCTTCACATTGCTGTGGACAAAATACCTGATCAAAAGTATCTGATGTGAGAAAAGGTTTTGTTTTGGTTTTCAGACCTAAATCTGAAAACTTAGGGGGAACTTCATGAGGGCAGGGAAAATGTGGCCTGAGCAAATGCTGGACATCACCTTCTGGCCAGCATCACATGGACAGCAGCAGCAGGAGAGTGTGCCAGACACCAGCAAGGGAACGCTGATTGTAACACCCAAAAGCCGACTTCCAATAACACAGCTCCTCTTGGAGGTTCTAACTCCCAAATTGCCACGAGCTGGGGACCAAGCATTCAGAACACTTGAGTTTATGAGGGATGTCTACTTCAAATCATGACAGGAACCACTGATAAATTCAGAAGAAAAAGAAGAAATGGCTCTATATTCTCCACATCTGAGGACCTTCAATCATTCTCTGATTTGTATGAATGCTAATGTCTTCTGATGGCAGTCTTTCTGATTGGCAGCCTCAATGTTCCTGGGAAAGCTTTCCTGAGACAAAAGCAACAGATTACTTTAAAGAAACAAATATAGTATTTACAATACTTAGTGAATATATTAAAATATATTAATATATAAATCATTATTTTGTTTGCAATTATCTCGACCACTTTAAAATTATTTTAGTTATTAAAAGTCAGCACGCATGTGTTTACTATTTTCTGGGTAGATCGTACTCCAAATTGGGAAAAAGTAGCTATGACGCCTCTTGAAAAATTTATTTTTCACATTTTTCTAGTTAGTATTAACTACTTAAAAACTAATCCTTTGTTACAGCCTCTTGCCTCCCCTAGTCAACCTATTAATCACTATTTGATCATAGGAAGGAAGTGGTTCTGCGGCTAAGGGTCAAGAAACTTGCATTCCATTCATCACTTCTGTTACTGATTTATTGAGTAATATTAAGTAGCAATTCCGTAGCATTTCCTTTTGTCCTACTGAGCATGGCACTGAACTGGAAATTCCAGTAATGTGGGCACAGCCTGGGGCATGGCTACATGATAGGTGGAGATCAGAAACACATCTCTGGCACATCTCAGGAATGTCCCTAGAGATGGCTCATTTTGGAGTAGCTGAGCAGAGAAATGACTCAGCCAGTTTCTGCAATAGGCTGTCTGGGCAGCAGAGAATGCTGGCAGGAACCTAGGAGCCAGCCATTGCTCTTTGAGTACAAAGGAGAAAAGTGAGCCTGTTATTCAGAACTAAGGCTCTTAGCAAAGCAATTTGATTATAGAAACAGACGTGAGTTTTCCTTAGCATTACCTTTGAAAAATGTACAACTATTTAATCAATGGATATTAAAACTCCTCTTTGGATGCAATTGTTAGCAAAATATCTGGATTTTTGAATTTTGTAAAAAGTGAGGAAAAGCCCACACCTTTAATTCCAGCATGCTTGAGGCAGAGGTAGGATGATCGCTGTGAGTTCAAGGCCAACCTGGGACTACATAGTGAAGTCTAGGGTAAGCCTGGACTAAAGTGAGATCCTATGTCAAAACACACACACACACACACACACACACACACACACACACACACACACACACACACACGAGGAAAGCTCTGTGGTCAAACAAAGAGATAAATATGAAACATGTGTATCTATTTTAGAGATAAAGACTGAATGGAGAAGGAATAAAGTTGTCAGGCAGTGGGACAGAGAATGTGGAAGTCTTAATTGAGAGAGTGTCTCATAAACACTAACCAAGTGTATCAGTTGTTCTGACCAGTGATACAATACGCAGATAGACATGCAGTTTGCTTGGGGGTTTAATAGTTTGATGTTTCTTTCAGGATTGTGTCTATAGTCTCTGATATGAAGAAATTCTAGAATGTGTTTCTCTTATGTATCACTGTGCCACTCGTGGTCTCTCTTAATGGAAACTGTGCAATTAAGGAAACTACAATTGCATTGTTTGACTTTATTGGGCAATTGCTGAATAGTACTAGTGGTGGAAATTTGTGTGTCAAGCAAGATTCATGGGACAATTCTTTTATGGCTCTGAAATAGCTATAATTGTCTTTGCTGTGTCCCTCGTGCTGCTTTTGCTCTGCTCCTTCTTACAGTTCAGTCCTTTGTATGAAGATGACCATGGCTGGTTAAATTTAAACCTCATGAAGCTACCAGCTGTCCCTAAGTGAGATCATTGCTATTTTCCTCAAGCCAAAAATTCCAGTTCTATCTAAGATGGTGCCTTGAAATGGCCAGTTGCTGAGAACCCACTGTTGACCATACAGACTTGCCATCAAAATATCAATGAACTTCCAAACACATTAGCAAGCTATTTTTTTTTCTTTTGAAAGGAGGCTGTCGTGAATTTCTGGTTCCTAGACCATTGTTCATGTCAAGCTTAAGTGTTTCTGCTCTTTTAGCTAGGAACCAGTCAAGTGGTTACAGCAATGGAAAATTGCCAAGTGGAAAATGTCAGAGGGAGTGACTCAGTACCTGAGATGCTTGAAGTGGACAGTATGGGAACTATTCAAAGAGCCTTTTTTTATTTATTTTTTTGAGGTAGGGTCTCACTCTATCTCAGGCTGACCTGGAATTCACTATGTAGTTTCAGGGTGGCCCTGAACTCATGGCAATCCTCCATCTCTGCCTCCCAAATGCAGGGATTAAAGGTGTGTGCTACTATGTCCAGCTCACAAAGAGCTTTTACCTATTCTCTTGAAAATCATTTCTGAAGGGGCATAGATCTTAAGAATTTGGCATACCTTTAATCGATTATGCTTTAACAATGACAGAAGCCTGTCCACTTCTCTAAAAAATAGCTTTCTTGCCTCTGGTTGGGACAGTTCTAAGGCACAAGATATACTCCTGAGCTCACTGCAGAATCACACTCCAGCCTTTTGCCTGATGTACATGCCTGAGAATGCACCTGCACCATGACTTGGCTCTCTTCCCACTCCTCTCCCACTTCCTCTAAATCCTTAAGCAGTGTCCCCCTGCAGGCACTTCCTTAATAAATCTAAGACCCTTGGCCCAGAGTCAGTTTCTGCTGAACCTGACCCAGGGAGAGGGAGAGATAACTAGAAAGGAAAAGAGCCAGGAGAATTGTATCCTGGAGTGTGAGATGGGAAAGCAGATTCCTGAGAACCCAAGACAAAGAAAGCAATGGTGGAAATAGAAAGGGAAAACACGAAATGCAATGCCATAATCTGGGACTATAGAATATAGGGTGTTCATCGGGGGAGCTGTCCAAACACCATTCCTAGAAAGCAGAGTGAGGATGCAACCCTCACGTAGCCATTTCTTACCCATGTAGCTCGGGATAAAGATTCTCACCCTGCAACACTTGCTTTTCCATCTTTCAAACAAACTTGAGATGTTAACCCTTAGAAATACTTTCAAATATGAAAACGTTCATATGTGAGGTGATTAATTACAGTATTACTTACAGATATGATTCCTAATTTAGGGTGTCATTCTTCCTCAAGATACATTTACCATATTTAGAAAAAAAAAGTTCTAACAGCTCAGGGTTGGCAGAGTTACTAACTATAAGGGCATAAAGGCTGGATAAGCTAGGGCACAAAGAATGGCTGCCCATCACCCCAACAAAGAAATGCCTGTCCCAAGAAGTCAATGAATTTCACCCAAGGACGTTTATTCAACACAGAAAAAAACTAGAAGACAGAAAATATTTTAGTTCAATTATATAAAATAATTTAATAAATTATAACTTATCCCCCTAACAGAATAATAAAAATGAAAATAAATTATTTGGTTAAATGTTTACTCATACTTATGTTGAAACTGTAACAACATGGAATAAGTTGACACTCTTTAAAATTGTAGAAATTCCTTTGTTCATTCAAGTCATATATTTTGTGAGCTACGCCATGTAGGTATGTGCTTGAAGATATTATGGTGGAAAGGAAATTTGCGTTCCAGTGAAGCAAAGGGAAAATAGAAAAGATGGACAAATGATAGAGAGACAGAATCATGAAGGAACTAGTGTACTAGAAACTACACTGTGAAGAGCTGATATATGAACTTGGTCTTAGGAAGTAGAAAGGGTGAAACTGTTAGGAAGGAGGGCCAAACCTTTCTAGGCAGAAGGTCCCATGAGACTGAGGACCCTACATGAAGAGTAGGCATGGCAACTTTTGAGCAGAGAAATGGAAAGAGCCCAAGAAAATTATCATCATCCTTCCAAATCCTGGCCTTCCAAATCCTGGAGGACACTGGGTGCAAATCCAATTCCCTCTCTGCGAGACAGGAAGGGAAGTGTCCACTGTCGCAGATTGTGTGCTCTACCCCATTTTGGTGTCCTCAAATAACCATAAGAAAACTTCATGGGATAATTTTGAAATAAACTTAGGAAATACATGCAACATGTCATAGGTCAAATAATTTAAAATTTACAAAGTACAAAATATATAAACAAATGCAAAAGATATGTGGATATTGAAAAATCCCTATCTATCTATTATGTGTAAATATTCTTGAATTCTATATAATATTACACAGGACACACACACTTTGGGAGCAGAGTCATTAGTGGGTGAAATACATGGCTCTGTTTGTGTGGTGGCCATGCATGGGTCATGCATATTGGTATGTTTGGTGGGTATTCATGTGAGTGTGAGTAGACAAGCACATATGTGCAGGTATATAGAGGGGACAGGTCAACATCAGGTGTCTATTTGTAGCTCAACATCTTATTTTTTGAGGCAAGGTCTCTCAATGAATGGAGAGCTCATTGATGCAGCTAGACAAGCTGGCCAGCCAGCCCCAGGATCTTGCTGTCTCTCACACTGTGCTGGAATTACATGCCCACACCACCATACCTGGATTTCTTTTTTGACGTGGCTTGTAGAAAGCAGAATCCTGGTTGTCATGCTCACAGGACAGCACTTTGCTCACTGAGCCATCTCCTAAGCCCCTGGATGGTTTGAACATACTCCTCATCCTATAAATACCAAGAATCTATAATGACATACATATCTAGATATATTAAATAATTCATATCAATTCTCTAAAGCAATGAAGAGTGAAGGTCAGAGTCACTAAGGTTTGAAAACATTGTGGACCCAAAGTGGTAATGAAAAGAGCTCTGGACTAGTAATATCAGGTACCTGTTCTCTCCAAGAGATTGCTGCATATTAATAGTATTACCCAAACAATTCGCCGGTCTCTGTTTCTTGGTTATAATGAATATATTAAAAACTATAATCTCATAGCTCCCTTTGACTCTATGATTTTAAATCTTACTACATGCATGGGAATAAAAGATGCTTTGACCAGATTTTTGTTGTGTTTAATCAAGCAGTAATCTTTGATGGCATCTTTTCAGATGAAAAGAAATTTAATCAACTAAGGAAAATAATATCTGTCCATGATTCATATCATTATGAATTATTATGCAAGCAAAGCCCAATGATTACAAACTCTCTGACTTAATGCCTTTGCTTTAATTTTAACTTTTACTTATATACATAAATAAAAAAATGTTAAGGGATTTGTAGTAAGTAAATTACAAAGACCAACCACTGACATAAAGAAACTATAAATACCTCCAGTGAAGAAAGATAAGCCAATTGAAGTGACCATTCATTACACAGAGGCCATTCCCAGCCCAGGAAATGGAATTTTGTGGAATGTGAAGCTCAAATTCACTGATCAGAAATTGACTTGCCAATATTTTTAATGCCATAATTAAGAAGAGTTATCAAACTTTGCCACTAAATCATGGGTCAAAGTGACTTACACATACTGTTTCATCACAGAACACAAGAAAAGGCAAGAGAAGAATGGGCTGAATGGACTTCATACAGCTGAAGTGCAGAAAGAATACAGGCCTAATGGTTTGCGGAAATTCACATTCAAATAAGATAAAGTCAGGGTCAGGATCCACTTAAAATCCATTAAAGTGTCACTGAAGTCACAGATCCACTCCACATGAAAAGGTAATTATACTATCTAGTGATAAAGAGAAACATTCTTACAAGCGGCTGTGTGACTCATAGTTTTTGGGACTAGTGAATGAATGAAAAATTGTATGTGGAAGTACTAAAAACCTGTTTTCTTAATGTTCAAGTACAAGTTAATTTATTAAGTGAGAAATCATAATGTACAATGCAGCCACCAAATAATATTTCATAGGAAGAATTTGTGAACAAATTCCAAAACACTATTTTAATTTACAGAACAAAATCACTTATGCAAATATTTTATAGAAGTCCTTGAAAATATTAAAATGCTTTCTGCTCATAATATTAACATTTATTTAAAAGTATGACTAGAAAATAATACTAGCAGAGAGTTAGGTGTAGGATTCAAAAAAATATTCAACTTAAAAAGGGACTTCCAGCTGGACAGGGCAGTGAATGTAGTTCTAGAAGCTCAGGAAATTGAGGCAGAAGAACATGAGTTCAAGTCCATCTGGGCTGCATGACCCTAAATTAAAAACAAACTGAATAGAAAAAAAAACAGCATAAAGCAAAATGAGGGGTTCAATTTTCTTCTATAATTCTGTTGCCAAAGAATGAGGGACAGGAATTAAATGAGGAATGGTGTTCAGGAGTCTCTGTACCACACACAATTTGGCTCAGTTTAGAAATCACCAAGTTTCTCCTATGCAGTGAATTCTTAGAATAGCCAGGCTAATGAACAAGGTCTGCTGGGAACTATTGTAGAAGCTTGTGCTTTTCTTAGCAAATCAATCTTTTCAATGACATTTTTTTCAAACTGATATTGGGATGAGAAAACACAAAGCAGCAGGCGGGGGTGGAAGGAGGCAAGGCTCTACCCTGTGTGGAACTCTTGAATTGACCTCTGTGTGTCAACCCAACTTTGCGCTGAAGTACTGTTGAAGGGATTTGTAAAGAGCTTAAATTCTTAGCAAGGTAAGAAGACTGGGGCCATTCTCAGGCTTTCAGTGTATCTCCAAGGAGAGCAAGCAGGAGGGAGGGTGGAGCAGAGCTCCTTCGGACAACAATCTGTGGGTGAGAGGAAGGGGAAGGCAGCCTTATGACCCTGCCATTTGAGATTACCATATTGAGGATAGTTTCCTGGGTGATGTAGTCACCCAAAACAACACCATCTCTACTCTGGTATTTGGGGAGCCAAAAAACATCTCACCTCATTCAAAAACAAAGCTTAGCAGGTACATAAGATAAAAACCACAGTCAATGACCAACCTAAATGGATGGCCAAACTCTACCAGATAGATGAGGAATTTAGACAAAAAATAGTCAAAGTAACTAAAGAAAAGACATAGTGGAAACCTTATTTACAAAAGAGAAGAAAGCACCCACAATGTAACATAGTCATTAGTCTCTTAGATTTTTTTTTGAAACACATGGCTTAAATAGGCCTGTCATGGTTCAGGGAACATTGCGGAAGAGGGGGCGGAAAGATTGAAAGAGACATCGAGTGGGTAGGAATACTCTTAAGACACACACACCACCTCCCGCCCCGCCCCAGAATGCCATAGGGACTTACTGCGACCTTCATGACCCCAAAGTGAATAGGATAACCCTACTGAGGAGGGCCCCCAGAGTAATGGGAGTCAGGGCAAGGGGATAAAAAGTATTACATATATATATTTAAATTTTTAAAAAGTCAGGGTTGGAGAGTTTGCTCAGGGGTTAAGGCACTTGCCTCTAAAGACTAATGACCCAGGTTCAATTCCTCAGTCCCTAAAGCCAAGATGCATAGTGGCTCATGCAGCTGAAGTTTGTTTACAGCTACTGGAGGCCCTGACATACCCATTCTCTCTTGGTCTTTCTTCTCTTCACCTCCCTCTGCTAGCAAATAAATAAATTATATTAACACACACACACACACACACACACACACACACACACACACACACACACACACACTGAGAGAGAGCCTATTTTCCCCAGGCTGGTTTTGAACTTGCTTATCTGGCTGACCGTGACCTTGACATTAGGATTCTTCTGTGTCCATTTACCAAGTGTTGGGATTAAAGAAGTGTGCCATCATGCTTGGTTGTATGCAATGTCTGGGACCCAAGGGAGGACTTTTTGCATACTAGGTAGGGACTCCACTCAGAGGTACATCACTAACCTTCACTAGGCTTTAAACAGAAAAAAAAAAAACATGCTGTACTCATAATTTAAGGACTCAACAGAGAATAAAAATATCTCTTATTAGAAATTAATAATTCATGTGACTTCCAAAAATTCATTAAGAAGTTTAGAAGATGATCTCAAAGAAATCTCTCAAATATTCATGAAACCTGTAGAACAATTATAAAGGGACAAATGAAACACTGAACTTAAAAAGCAAAAAGAGAGAAAATGCAAGGGAAAGAATTTTAAAGGAATTAATAGATAACTTTTGAGAGATATAAGCACCAGTTAAAAGAGCCAATTAATTATGTGGTCACTACAGGCTGAGAAAGTGATGTATATTGAAAAAAACATGTCAGTATGCAAAGGACAAAGAGGAATTTCTTTTTTTTAAATTTTATCTTTATTGCCCAAAATTAGGTACATTGATTGAGTAAATATTGTGCTTATATTCCCATTTCCCTCCTCCTTGTCCCCAATCCCCTGGGTATCCTCCTCGGTGGGCACATTGGATCAATCCATGTGGTAAGGGGTTATGGATAGCACCGGAGGTAACAAGGTTGCCCCCCTTTATCGATTGTAGCTGAGGGGGCGATGTCTCTGGGTAATCTCTCCCACCACGGCTCTCACAATCTTTCCGCCCCTTCTTCCACTCAGTTCCCTGAGTCGTGGTGGGTGAGTTTTAAGTCTGTTTCATTGTTGTTGCTGTGACCTTAAGAGGCTCTGTGCTTCTACTTTAAGTGGTGTTGGAAGTCGTTGGTGTTTGTCTCGCTGACTTATCCTGGGATGACTGATTGGCTGTGGTTATAGGTCTCTTTCTTGCCCCACCACTGTCTCAAGTGTTTCACTTGGAGCCTACATGATAGGCCTGGGGTGGTTCATCTCTTGCTGGAATATCAGCCTTGGGCCTGTGATTCTTCGGTGGAGTTGGAATGACCAGAGCTCTCTCACTGCCTTCTGAAAAATGTAAACAGAATCTCCATCAGAGAGTGAGATCAGTATAGGTTAAATGAGACACACATTTCTAATTTGGCAAAATTCTATTGAATTCTATTTTCTGTAGTTCTCTGGTAATGGAGATTTCTTTTGGAAGCCCCAGTTTTTGTTTCCCATAGGATTTTGCCCTGAGTCCCAATTCCAGTTAAGGGTTCCTTGTCACTGAGTGGCTTTCTTGGCCAATTTAAAAGCTGTTGACCCCCTCCCCAGGTTTTGGCGCCTCTATTGCATCAGTGATCATTTCTTGGTCTGTTGATCTCTCCCAGAAGAAAGTGTGTTCAGCCTTCACATGGCAACAGTCTGTATTTTGTATCCATGTTCTTGACTAAAAGAGGGGACACACAGGTTCACAGCAAAGGACTTCTCATCAACAGACTTGGATCCTGGAAGAGAATGCAGTAAGGGTGCTATTTCTCCTTCTGGTTCTCCTGGAGAGACAGTGACAGGATTGTCATGAAAGAGAAGCTAAGGTAGCCCACTGATTTTCCCTGAAAGCCTTTCTTAGGAAATTCCTTATGTATATATTCTATGTGGCAAAATCAGCAAACAGACAAAATAAGACAGACGTCAGGAATAGTGATACAAGCCTAATCCTGTTACCAGAAATCCAAAGAATGGAACAGAGGACATCAGCGTCTAGCATCAGCTACATAGTGAGAATTTCTGAGAAAAGACAAGTGTGTCTGGCTAAAGATGTGTTACAAGGCTCTGGGTTTGGTCCCTAACATTACAAAATTAATATTAAAGTAATAAAAAGAAGATGGACATATGGAATATGGAATTCTACACTGTGGACACATATTGAAACAGAAGAACCGTTAACAGAGGAATCTACTCAGATTGGCCAGGAGAAATAGGGTTATAGTCATGGATTATTCCAGGAGGAACACAGAGGGGAAATATGGAGAACAAAATATGTCAAAGGCTAAAAAGAAAAAAAAATAGTCACCTTGAAAATTCAAAAAAATATTTATGATGCAATGAGTAAATGGAAACATATGATAATAAAGGAAATGTGGTCAGAATTCCATATGAACATTATTTAGATGTATGTAAATAAAATAATAACTTGTTGCCTTTCAATTTAATAAAGTGAACTATAGATAAATTCCACAATGGTTCACTTTAGTTGTAAAACCTAAAGTGAAACTAAATTTAGTGACATATAAGAACACAGTCACATGAAGAAACGGAGAAAGATTGAGAACAGCTGAAAGCAAGATTGTGCCTGACAATAATATTCACAGCTTACCTAAAGGGCCTTCAAGAGATAGTGTGCATTGCAGATAAATTGTAAGAATATGATTTATCGTATGATAATGGTTAATTGCATAGTGAAAGATAGTAAGAATCTCTCAGAGGGAGAGAAGTCTGAAAGTAAATTGAAAGCCCTGTGAGGTCTATATGTGTGTCATTCCACACATACAAGAGATAATCGGTTAAATTAGGAAATATTAGTATAGGCCATTATACTTTTTAAAAGAGAGAATTTTTGAAGATAGATTTTGGCCAAAGAACTTATTTTTCATTACAAGACTAATGATGAATTCAGTCTTGAGACTGCTGTCACTCAAAAAATGCTTTTATTTTGAAGCAATTTAGAGTGGTAGCTATTACAGACAGATCTTCACTCCATTGCCTGTTATTGACATGTGATGCGAGCATAGTTCATTTCTCTAAGAAGCTGACATGGGTACATTGCTTTTAACTGAACTCTAGGTTGCATTTAGATTTTGTGAGGTTTCTTAAAAATGCCCTCTTTCTGTTCCAGTCAGGATACAACATCCCAGGCAGCTTTCCTGGAGGGGGTTGGGGGGGGG
>PVHP010030841.1:0-21373 GCA_004024765.1 Zapus hudsonius | reverse complement strand
ATCATTGGTGTCTGTCTCACTGGCTTATTCTGTGTTGACTGACTGGCTGTGACTATGGTTCACTTGTTCATCCCATCATTCTCTGAGGGGTTCCATATGCATCCTCCACGATATGACTGGTGTGGCTCATCTCTTGCCAGAATGTCAGCTATCAGCCTGCGGTTTGTTGGTAGGGTTGGATGAGCCACAGCTCTCTCGCTGCATTCTGAAAGATACAAACAGAATCTCCATCAGAGAATGAGGTCAGTATAGGTTAACTGAGATACACATTTCTGAATTAGCTAGATTCTATTTTTAGTAGCCTCTCCATCAATTGCTCCCTTAGTGCATTCTCTCCTTGGGGGCCCAAGAGTCCAGCTCCCAGTGCACATTGCCCTAAGTCCCCAGTTCAAGTTAAGGGCTCCCCCTCACTGAGTGGATTATTTGGCCGAATTTAAAAGCTGTTGATTGCCTCCCCCAGGCTTTGGCTCCTCCATTACACAAGTGGTCCATTCCTGGTTCGATGTTCTCTCCCAGTAGGAAGTGTGGACAGCCTACTCATGGCAGCAGACTGTGTTTCATGACAGTGGTCTCTGTTTTCTCCAGCTGTCGTTGATCAGCCTTCCAGCACTGCACTAACTACCATCTGGGGGCTGATTACCATTCTGGACCTCGCAGGGTCTCTCAATGCTGTTAGATGGTTTTCAGTAGTTGCTTCAGCAACAGAATCCTGCCTCAGGCCTGGGAAGGGCCTTCAAGAGCTTTGACAGAATCCTGTCTTGTTTTTGGAACCTCATGGGTCACTTTGATCATTAGCTCAGTGAGGCAGCCGATGACTGGGACCAGGAGTTACCAGACTGATCAATTTTTCACAGGCTTAGACTCCCTCCCCTTCTATTCACAACCCCTCTTGCCAGATGACGCCCACTACTTGCTCAATAGGTTACAGTATGCTCATGAGGATTTTATGATTTTGAACTCATTTTGGTTTAGCTTCATGCTTAAGTCATTCCTTCCCGCCCCCATTCCTTACCCCTCATTCATAACCTCTCACTTCTTTCTACTGGTCTGCGTAGAGTTTACGGTTAGCCTGGTTAAGGACTGCATATGAGGGAGAATATGCTGTGTTTGGCTCTCTGTTCCTTTGAGAGATCACTGAGTAAGATCTGTTCCAAGTCAGACCATTTTTCTCTAAATTTTGATATGTCATTTTTCCTTTCAGCTGAATAGAATTCCATGTGTAAATATACCATAGTTTTGTTATCCATTCCTCCGTGGAAGAGCATTTTGGTTGATTCCAATTCTTGGCTATTATAAATTGAGCTGCTATAAACATAGTTACACAAATGTCTCTATCCTGAGTTGTGGTATCTTGTGGGTAGATGCCTAGTAGAGGGATAGCTGGGTTTAGCTATTGGTAGCTCTATGTCCATTCTGTCCGAGAGTCTCCACACTGCTTTCCAAATTGGTTGAACAAGCTTGCAATCCCACCAGCAGTGAATGAGGGTTCCTTTTCCTCCACATCTTCACCAGCAATTTTTGTTTTTGGTTTTCTTTATGATTGCCATTCTGACTGGAGCAAGGTGGAATCTCATTGTGGTTTTTATTTGCATTGCCCTGATACTTAAGGATGCTGAGCACTTTCTCATATGAGTAAAGGCCATATGTGTTTCCTCCTCTGTGAATTCTCTGTTGAGATCAGTGCCCCATTTTGTGAGGGGGCTGTTTGAGTTTTTGTTATTAATTTTTTTTGAGTTCTCTGTAGGTTCTGGAAGTTAGGCCTCTGTCTGAGTTGTAGCTGACAAAAATCATCTCCCAGTTTGATGGGGGTCTATTGGCTCTGAGTATGGTGTTTTTGTCTGTACAGAGCTTTTGAGCCTGATCAGGTCCCATTGGTTAAGTGACTGTTGCACTTCCTGGGCTGCTGGAGATTTGCTCAGGAAGTTATTCCCTATTCCTATCTCATGTAGGGCTCCTCCTATTTTTTCTTCCAGGGTGTTTAGGGTTACATGGTTAATATTGAGGTCTCTGATCCATTTGGAGTTGATTTTAGTGCACGGTGAAAGGAGTGGATCTGTTTTCATTTTTTACACGTTTTTATCCAATTTGTCCAGCACTATTTGTTGAAGATGCTATCTTTAGCCCAGCATACATTGTTGGACCCCTTGTCAAAGACCAAGTAGCTAAAGTTACTTGCATTAAAGGCAGGGGGATGATGAAAGAACTGCTGGACTGGGAAGCTTGGGGGTAGGTAGAAGGAATGGCGTCCCAAAGCCCAGGCTGAGACAGAGTCTGAGAACGTTCACTGAAGTCCATACCATGGAAGTGGGTCAGGACTTCCTACGTACATTGCTTCTCTGGCCTTTGACCACACAGAGCTCCAAACATTGCCTGATCTGATCCCATCTCCTACCCTGGTAGTATTCCTCCCAATTCCTGGTAATATGCCTTCTGGGGATAACAACTATCCCCATATCTTCTTGCTCCGATGGAGCCAGGCTCTCCCCCTAGGACACAGATCACACTAAAACCTTTCTGTGGTGATCTTCTCCACCCTCAGAACTGTCCCCTAGAGCCCAGAGGATAGGCCGTGGGTCCTTTGGTGCCTTGCCACTTGTCTCCTTACAACACTTTTTGGCAAAGGGACTTTCTGAGGCATCCTTTTGGGTGTTTACAGGTTCCCTGAGCATTTCTTTCTTGTTCCTTTCCGTTTCAGTGCCTCTTAGTACCAGGGCTTCCACTGATACCAGGGGATTCTCCTCACATCCTGTTCTTCCTAAACACCTCTGTTGCTGTCATCTTTGTAGTTGCCGCGCAGAAAGAACCCAAGCAAAAGCGGTTTATGGAGGAATGGGTTTATTTGGCTTACGGACTCGAGGGGAGACTCCATTCTGGCAGGGAAAACGATGGCATGAGCAGAGGGGTGGACATCACCTCTGCCACAGCACTGCAAACAGCGGCAGGAAAGTATGCCAAATACTGGCAAGGGGGAGCTGGCTTATAACCCCCATAAGCCCACCCCTGACGACACAGCTTCACCAAGGTTGTAAAACCCAAACTGCCATCAGCTGAGGATCGATCTATCAGAACACATTCATTTGTTTGTGGGGGACACCTGGATCAAACCATGACAGCCTCCTCATACTATATCTTGACTGAACTTCAACCACATACCTCAGTCCTGTCACAAACCAATTAAAGTGCTTCCTCCCTTGTTGCACTTGACTCTCAGCAAGTCATGCCTCTCCCCATGCTTTCCAAACACTTGCTCCTTTAATAGTTTCTGTTTAGCTGTTCTGGGGTCACCACTCATGCATTTAGCCATCTTTTGCGGTTCCACACCCCTACAGTGCTCAGGTCCCTCCATGGAATTTCTCCTTTGAAAACACCTGCATGCATTGTTCCCTGTAGTAATCACTTGGCAAACTCTCCTCTGGTCAAATCCAAATGCTGCCAACTTAGTGTATCAGCCGAACATGGCTGAGGACATCCACAGTCTGCAGTGTCATCTCAGGTTCATGGACATTGGGCTCAGGCAGGCATTAGTGCTGTCCTGCCCACCAGTCTCTTCACCCTTCTACTCCCTGGAGTGTTGTCTCATGAAATCCCTTCCTTCACTGCCTTCAGACCCCAGATGATCCCTTCTTGTGCATGTTAATCATCAGAACTGAGAAACAATATCATCATGTCTATATCCCTCCTTCACCTATGCTCCGCCTCGTGACCTCCTCCCTATTACTACATGAGAACGATTCATCAAAAACTAAGTGATGGAGACAAACCACCCCTGGCCTTCACACAGGGCCCAAATGAAACCTATGAAACTGGTTCCCTCTGGTGCAGTTCATAACCTCTTAACCTGTGAACAGATTCAGTATGCGCACTGAGGAAGGACCCCAGTGGGTAGTAGACAGAGAGGAGGGAAACGGGAACACTTTCACAAGATTTTCTCATACAATGTATATACTTATTCATAATAAAGATATAAAAATATATTTTCAACAAGAAAAAACTAAGCATTGTGTTCCTGTACAAGCATATGTCATTTTATCATGCTTCACCTTATCCCATTCCATAGACCCTGTGTTTTTCCCCCCTGTGATCATGCTGTATTTTGTGAGTCTATCACACTGTCTTCCCAATAGTCTGTGATCATTTTGTGTTTTTATCACGTCTTGGTAATTCTTGTGATAGTTCAACTTATTCACTCATAACTGGTCTGCTCTGGTGATCTGTGATCAGCAACCCCTGGTGTTACTATTCATATTGTTTGGGAAAATCAAGATCCATGCCCAGATAGGATGGCAAACTCAATCCATAAGTAGTGTGTGTGGTATCTGGCACTTCCCATCTCTTTTCCTCTCCTCGAGCCTCCCTGTTCTGTGAGACATGTGATACTTAAATTAGGCCAATTATTAACACTGCAGCTGCCTGTAGTGTTTAAATGGAAGAATGAATCACATGTCTCTCACTTCACATCAAAAGCTAGAAGTGATTAAATTTATTAAGGCAGACATGTCAAAAGCTGAGCTACGCTGAGAGCCAGACCTCTAGTACCGGTCAGCCAAGTTGTGAATGCAAAAGAAAAGTTCTTGAAGGAAATTGGAGGCGCTCCTCCAGTGAACACATGAATAATGAAATAGTGAAACACCTGTACTTCCCACAAGCAGAATGTTTTAATGGTGTGGATAGCAGATCAAACTAACCGTAGTATTCCCTTAAGCCAAAGCCGGATACAGGATGAAGCTCTGACTCTCTTAGTTCCAGGAACGCTGACAGAAGTGATAAAAATGAAGAAACTTCTGAAGCCAGCAGAGGTGATTGTATGAGGTTTAAATAACATGTACATTTTTGTACAACTAATAAACTATAATATAGTATAAGCTTAACTTTACAAACCTTTTTATTGATAGCTTCCATAATCATAGACCATAAACCATTATGATTCCCTCCCTACCCTCTCCCAGATCTCAATTAGTCTCTGATTTGTTTCAGTGTCATCATCTTTTCCTCCCATTATGTGTAGGTATGATCAGCCACTGTGAAGTCATGAATATCAAGGCCATTTTGTGTCTGGAAGTTTGCGTTGTAAGCAGTCCTCCCCTTCCTTTGGCTCTTACAATCTTTCCACCACCTCTTCCGCAATAGACCCTGAGCCTCGGAAGTGTGATAGAGATGTCCCAGTGCTGAACACTCCAATGTGAACACACATTTCTTCTCAGCACTGTGGTGTCTTTTGAGTCATCCCGGTGGTCACTGCCATCTGAAAAAGAGAGGCTTCTTTAGCCAAAAGTAAGAGTAGCATTATTATATGGGTATGCTCATTTTTTAAGTGCTTCTAAGGGAGTTTGGTGGGCATAATATATGCATTTAGCCAGACAACAGCAGATGTTACTCCCCTAGGGCTCATGACCTCCCCCACCATAGGCTTTTGACTAGGTCTTCAGTACCAGGCTACCAGGCATGTATTACCTCCTGTGGACCAGGCTTCCAGTCCAATTAGAGAGCAACTGGTTCCCTCCAATAGATGTGCCACTATTGCCCCAGTTGGCACATTTGGTCTGGCTGGCTACTCTTAAGGCTTGCAAGGTCCACTGCTGTTCACCACCATTGATGACTTCTCTCTCCCATAGGGCTGCATGCAGCCATAGCTTTTATCAGCTTTCTGTAAGCTGGTTAATAGGGAGGAGGTTTCCTACTCAGCTCCAGGTTGATTTCTCAGTAAACTGCAGCCCAAAGCTTAACTTTCACATGCACTTGGGAACCAAAAAAGTTATGACTTGCTTTGTTGCAATGCTCGTTTTATTGAGGTGCTCTAGAACTGAACCTCTAATATCTTGAAGGACCCTGTGCTAGATTCTCTGATCAAGTAACTGTCTCACTATAGCATCATCTTATCCCCTCCCTCCCTCCCAAAACACACCAATCACACAGGAACGTGCTGCTGCAGAAGCTCCCACTTTAAACACCAGACCCCTGCCAGGTTCTTGGCCTTCCCTTCCAGCCAGATTCATCACTCACTTCTCCCACACATGTTCTCCCATTCTCTGCTCTTATTGGGGACAGTCAGATCCATAGAGGAAAGCATGAACCCTAAGTGTACAGCTCGGTGACACTGTCTAGATCACACACCCATGTCGTTATCACTCAGATCAAGACATCCAGGCCTGTCAGTTGCAAAGTCCCACTATTCCCTGCTCAGTCCCTCCACCACCCCAAGAGGCATGGACTTCTCTGGACTCTGCATGAACAGTTTAGGGTAGTTAGAGTATTGGGATCAGTGAGCAGGACTCTGTGTGTGTGTGTGTGTGTGTGTGTGTGTGTGTGTGTGTATAGGCATGTTCATATGTGTGTGGGCACACGTCTGCATGAGGTTGTACATACTTGTGTGTGTGCATGTATGTGAAGGCCAGAGGGTGATATCAAATGCTTCCTTCTGATATTCTCCACCTTATGTCCTGAATGGAGGTCTCTAACTGAACCCAGAGCTCACTGATTGAGCTAGGTGAACCAGCAGCTTGCCCTGGGGATCCTCTGTCTCCACCACCCCAGCACTGGTATTATAGGCATGTGCCACCATGGTCAGCCTTTGTTTGTGCTAGAAGTCCACTCAGATCCTCTCAGCTGGCTCCAGTCCCAGCAGGTGTCTTTTCAAAAGCAGAAGATGACATCTGTTAACACCAGGTTTCCACAAAGAACAGCAGAGGGGTTGGCAGGATCCCAGAGCCATCAGGTGTGTGGCTGGGTGGACACCATGCACCTTGAGGACACTTTGAAGGAATAGCGTCCACATGGGAGCACTGAGTGTTCACAGAACCCTGGGCGACATTCTTTTGTGACTTTCCGCAGTGGATTGTTTTTCCTATGTCCTGTGCCAGCAAAGGAACACTCGGAGTTTATTGGGTTTTCCTTAATATTCAGTTTTTCCAAATGTGCATTTGTAAGCCTTCCTTGCATTAATCCTTGAAACCTAATAAGCCAGGCATATTGTTTGGGGGATGTATTAGGTAATTTGCTGTTAAAGTAAAAAAAAAATTACCTGTTCTTTGATTTATGGTCCATTAGCTCTCCGTCTAACAGAATAAATGAAACATTTCATGCCTTCGGCTCTGTAATTAAGTGAATTCCACTTTGCATGTTGAATTAATGTTTATCTATTATTTTGTTTTTGAGGCAAGGTTTTTTTACTCACTGTGTAGCCCAAGCTGATATGGAACTTGCACTCTTCTGAGTGCAGAGACTATAGGCGTGTGTGTGTGTGTGTGTGTGTGTGTGTGTGTGTGTGTGTGTTTGTGTGTACGCACACGCATTGGTCCGAGGACAACCTTAGGGTTGGTCTGCACCTTCCACCTTGATGATTCTGGGTCTCTCTTGTTCACTGTGAGCTTCCTGGATTCTCCTGTCTCCACTTCCTGACTGGCTCAGAGGCATGCAGGGATTACATACATCAGACTTCACATGGGTCCTCAGGATTCAAACTGTCCATCAGGCTTCCACAGCAGGTGCTTTAAACCACTGAGAAATCTCCCTAGCCCCTCTTCTTACTTTTTAGAATAGGGTTCTTTCTTACCAGCTATGTTAGATATAATAAACTCATTTCTGCAATTTTTAATAATTTTTTATACAATTCCATTTCTTTCTTCAATATATATCATTTTTATATCCCATTTTTATATCCTATTTATTCATCTAGTCTGAGTTCACTTTTCTATCTTTCGAAGGGTATCTTCCAATTACCCTTTTAGAGATATTGTTTTCTTGGTGAAAAACTTTGTAAGTCCTTGTTTCTCTAATAATGTTTTTTTTTAACTCAAGAATGGTCTTTTGTTAGGCATTTTCCCAGGCTGGCTACATTACTGTCCCATCTCAGAGACAGGAAGCTGGTGCCAGTGAGCTTCCGATGTTTTTGTGATGGACTTCTCAATTCATCATTGTTTTTGCTTTCCTCTTGGAAACTTCCCAGAAACTATTCTTTTCTTTTTATTTGAGACAGAGTCTCATGTAGCCCAGATACCTCAAACTTACTAGGTAGCAAAGGATGACCTTGAACTTCAGATCCTCCTACTTTCACCTCCAGAGTGAAGGTAGGATACCCTCTTTATGTAATGCTGGGGCTTAAACTCAGGGCATGTCTGCGAGGATGTTTCCAGAGAAGTTGAACTGAGGTGGGAAGACCACCCTGACTTCAGGAGGTCCCAGACTGAATATAAAGGAGAAAGCATGGGCTTCTGTGTCTGCTGCTTTATTGCAGACACAATGTAACTAACCCACCATCATGCCTTCCTTGACCTGATGGACCCAGTCCTCAGACCCTTCCTTCCTTAAGATGCTTTTATCTGATGCTTTTGTAACAAGAAAAGCAACTGATACATAGCCCTAACATTTTTAAAGGGGGTGGTGGTGGGAGGAGCTGGGGTCTTGTTATGCCACCCAGGTTAGTAATCCTCCTGCCTCAGTCTCCTGAGTGGTGTGGATTAGAGGTGTGTGCACTTCGGCATTACTGAATGAGTTCAGTGTTCTCTCCTACTTGTGAGGATGGGACTGTGCTTCTGAGGGAGCCAACAGCTGGAGCACACATATATTTCCACCAAGTCGCTGGATAGGTCTACTAAAATGACATGTGCATGAGTCCGTGGGTGGATATGCATTCAAGCGTCTCCTGTCATTTATTTAATGGCCACCCCATTCCCACCCGAGCTGCCAGGAAGGCCTTAGACCCAACAAAGCCAGTGACTCTTGTGTGTAAATTCTGCTTGCATGATATTTTACTCACAGGAATGCTTGAGGGTAGGCAAGGATGGAATGTTCCAGACTGATATAAAATTTACAGCAGCATACCACGTACATAGTAGCATTTTTGCTCATTGTAATATGGTTATTTTCAGTGGTCCATGTTGTTGGGGCCTCTCTTCTCCCAGTCTGCGGGTTGTTTCTCCATGCTCTTGTGGACACTTTGACGAGCAGGTCTTAGTTTTATTCACGTGAAATTTATCAAGTTTTCTTTTGTGGTCAATCTTCCTGGGTCGAATTTAAGACATCTTCAATTTGGGCATGGTGATGGATAATAGAGTCCCAGTACTCAGGAGGCTGAAATGGGAAGATCCTGAGTTCAAGGCCAGCCTGGGCTACACAGGGGACCTTGTCTCAAAAACAAAACTAAATTACAACAAAAAGAAGAAAATAAGGTGAGAAAGGAAGGAAGGAAGAAAGAGAAGAGAAGCGAGAAAGAGAGAAGAAAGAAAGAAAGAAAGAAGAAAGGGGAAGAAAGAAAGAGCTATTGGTCTGTTTTATTCCAGGAGTTTTATTCTTTTTCTCTTTGACATCAGTTTTATGATGAATTTTAAGGTAGATTTTGCATAGTGTGAGGTGGAGACCAAGGTTGCTACTTTTCCTTGCAGATATCCAATTGCTCTGGTACGACTTACTGCAATGATTATCCTTTCTCCCACGGCATTGGAGTCATACATCAAGTAAACATATATGTTTTTGGACTTTGCATTCTCTTCCATGGGTTTGTATGTCTGTTCTTACATTAGCCCTTCACTCTGTGGATTTTTGCAGCTGTGAAATAAGTTGGCACGTCATGCCCTCGAAATCTTCATCTTGATATTCTTGGGTCATCTTTGTGTTTTCAAATAAGGTTCAAATTCAGCTTCTCAAAGATTTAAACAAAATCTGCCCTGATTTTGATTTTATGGCACAGACTCTATAGAAGGGGTAATATCTAAGTACATTAAGTCTTTCAAACCATAAGCATAGTGGATACCTCTCCTGTATTTATCTGCATCTTTTTGTAATATTTTGAGGATTTTTATTATAGAGGATCTGCACATCTCAATGTTGGGTTTATTGTGGATGGTTTTTGATATTAGCAAAAATGGCTTTTTAAAAGATTTCCTAGCCGGGTGTGGTGGTGCATGCCTTTAATCCCAGCACTCGGGAGGTGGAGGTAGGAGGATCACCATGAGTTCAAGGCCACCCTGAGACTACATAGTGAATTCCAGGTCAGCCTGGACTAGAGTGAGACCCTACCTTGAAAAAAAAAAAAAAGAGATTCCCTTTTCTAATCATTTCCACTTGTATAGAAGAATATATTATTCTATTGACCTTATGTCCAGTGATCTTGTTCACTATGCTGATTCATATATTGTGGATTTTTTATTGTTACTTTCTGCATATATAATCCTGCCAGAGCTGGCAGAGACTTTGGCTCATTCTCTTGCTTTATAGCACAGTGTTAAATGGAAGTGGTGCTTGTGGGTGTCCTTGTCATTTTCTCAGTAATAATGGCTAGGAAGAGCTCGATGGTGAAAGCATTTCTCTTATGCAAGGCAAAGTAATTGCCTCTGACCCTAAGCAATCCTGCACCGAGGCAGTGATTGGATTAGCATTGTGAAATCTCTGCCAAGCATTGCATCAGCAGCTGAGATAGAGCTAGGGCCTTTTGTCTCCAAGCAAAAGAGGAAGCAAAGTTATTTATTGCTACTACTGTTACAGATGGGGAAACTGGGTCACAGAATTCAATCAAAACAGAAGTAGAACCAGAATCCAAATATCCTGCCCTCTGACCCAGCCTTGGTCAGTCCACAGGGCCCGGCTGTCTTGGGAACACATACAGATAGGACTAGACTGGGCGTTCTGCTTGGACGCAGACCCACACTGGGAACAGAACTTACAGAACTTTTTTCTTTTTTTTGCATCAGTCATCACTTCAGTGTGTTAAGAGGATCTGTTCACAGAGCACAGGAGGATCGGAGACTCCTCTCTGCCTCTCCAGGCATGTAGGATGAGACCATCAATCTCTGCCCTTGCAGTAAATTTCACTGTCAGTTCCATGGGAGGGTTTTTAGCTGGTTCTTGGCTGAACTCTGGGAGTGAATTCTTTTACAGTATAAGGTTACCTACACTTTTGTTTCTGTGATGATTTAATAAATTGCTTATGAAATTTCATAAAAACCGGCCACCTTGTCCTTTGGGTCATTTCAAAGCATCTTCTTTGACTCCGTTCAGGGTGAGGGGGGGCTGGTTTTGCCTTGGTATGCTGAACTGAGTCAGACAGACTTTCTGTCATCTGTTCCTTTCTAGAATAAATGAAGAGCAAGTCTGGAATGCATTCATCTTGTCACCTGCTGGCTCGATATCCAACATCCCTAGTTTAATGACTTTTTGACTCACCCACTCCTGGGATCCCAAGCTGGACTCCTCATCTCTCCTCTGGTTTTCTATCTGAGCCTCCTAACTCCTGCCACCAGGTTCCCTTCACGCCCAACCAGTGTGAGTGGTGGGTCCCCTCATGGTTTCCCATCTCAGAGCACATGAGCAGAGTGTACCACCTCACGCAGGCCAGGAGGCCAGATCTCCTCACATCGCCATTGCAGATATTAGGCCTCTCCCCAAACATCCCTGCAGGCTCCCACCTCCACTCTCCGAGCTCTGCTTGATCAGTGCCCTTCCCAAGACTCTTATCAGAACAGCTCACTCCCCTAGCTTCTCAGGTCTCTGCTCTAGAGTCCGCTAAGATAGCTTAGTTGGTAAAGAGTGAGACTCACTGGCCAGCCAGTCTAGCCTACCTAGTAAGTTCTAGGTAAATGAGAGACCCTTTCTCCAAGAAGATAAATGATATTACTAAAAAAAATGACACCCAAGGTTGACCTTTGGCCTCCACATGAATAATTGCACACGTGTAACCACACACATGCATGAATGTATGTGAACATGCACATTAAAAAAAAAAGCTCTCTTCTTTCTAGCCCTTCCTTGTGACTTCATGTTCACCTTAGAAATGATATTGACTAGCTTTGTTGTTTCTGGTGTGTCCCCCTGGTCTAGAATGTAAACTCTTTAAGGTAGGGGTTGGTCTAGCTTATGTAGGGCAGGGCATATCGTGTCTACTTAGCAAGTATGTATTGTGACGAGATGATGAGTCACAGACGCTATCTAGGAGAAGTGGCCATCTCAGGAGGGGCCTGGGCAAGGAGCCTGCATGAGAGAAAGAGGGAAAGTGCTGGCTGGTCCAGTGAGGAGTGGGGCCACACTGGAGAGACTTCAGGGTGGAGATGACTTAGAATAGCATTGATCAGACAGATGGTTAGTGGGCTCTAGCAGCGACTCCAGTCCTGGGCTGTTGGGTCTGTATGCTTGGCTTCTTGCTGGGAGTTTCTTGGGACACTGGTCCTTGTCTTATCCGTTTTTGTGTTCTGAATGCCTGCCACAGAGACAGTGCTCCACAAACATCTCTAAAGTGAATGACAAACTAAGTGTGTGCATCTCAGGCGACCCCAGCTATGTGAAATTCTAACTCCCACACCTGAGAAGGTGACTGAGTGTAGAAAGGCTCTTGAAAGAGGGGGTTATTTTAAAATGTGATCATTAGGAGAGGCTTCAATCCAATATGCCTGTGTCCTTGTAATCAAGAAATAAAAAGCCAGGCATGCAGATGACCCTCAATGTCTGCTGTAAAATATCCCCACAGACCCCCACAGATTTGAACATTCGGTCCCAACCTTGTGTAGTCTTTAGGAGGTGAGGCCTGGCTGTCAGAGGTAGGACACAGGGTGGGATTTTGAGGGTTACAGCCAGTCCTGCTTCTGGTCCACCCTCTGCTTCCTGACCTACCAAGATATGAGGATCACCTGGTATGCGCTCCTGCCACCATGAACTACACCATGCCTTCCCCGCTGCGATGGACTGACACTGTGAGCCAAGAGAAATCCTTCCTCCCTTAGGCTGCTTCTATCAGGTGTTTTGCCACAGTGACAAGGAAAGTGACTCAAACAAGGGGTATTAGTATTAACTTCTAGGATCCTTTGCAGATACCAAAATCCCATGATGCTTGGGACCCCTGTGTAAGAGGTTGCAGAATTTGCAAAGAACCTTAACAATCCTGCCATACACATTATGTCATCTCTAGATTATTTCCAATAGCTAATATGGTGTAATGCTGTTTTCTGTGCAAATAGTCATCCTGCCGAATGACAGGAAAAGTAGTCTGTGCGTGGCCAGTCAGTACAGATGCAGGCTTTTGATCTGCATTTGGTTGTATCCATGGACAATGGACCTTTGGATTTCAGAGAGTAGAGACATGATTGTATGAGGACTCAGGGAGAAGACAGCAGTCTACAGCCAAGGAGAGAGGTCTCCGAAGAAACCAACCTCAGTGTCTCACTCTAGGATGGCTAACTTCCTGAACTATGTGAACTAAACAACTATGAAAGGACCTAGGCTGTGGTACCTTACAACAGCAGCCAAGTGAACTCATACACCAAAAGGTTCACAGTCATAAAACCACTACTTCAAATCTATCCACCCCAACTGTCCTTCGATTTCCCCAAATCTCTTTTGATTCTTAAGAGGACATTTTCGTGTTCAAGCCAAGGTGCCAGTAGATCAGGGTAGATCCCGAAGTCACGAGGACTTAGGACTGGTAGAAGGTACTGGTCATCCACACAGCTCACCGGGGTCTGACTGTAAGCTGCTGGTGCCTGATGTGGTGGGGAGAGGGGAGGAGGGAGTCTCTGAGGTCTGTTCAGCAATGATGGTTGCTGCCACAGACCCTAACCTGCACCCACTGGTGGGTGTGGTCTGCTCCTGGTAACCATCAAGACTGCTGCTTTTACACTGACACTGAGTATTTGAGCATCAGCAAGGGCTGAGAGAGACAGCAGTGACTCTCACACATTGCTTAATGACAGACTTTACTGTCCCCTCCAATCCTGAGGAACTAATATTCCTAAGTAATTACTTTTATTATGTATTTTTGTTTGTAAAGATTTAAACATGATATAAATTAAAAGTTCTCCTGTGGCCACACTCACTCCTTATTACCAGATCCACACAGTGCTGAGAACTTGTCTTCTCAGTATGTGTATTGTGTGGTTATTTGTGTGGTGTATACATGCGTATACCCTCTATGCATGCATCTGGAGGCCAGGGGAAGACATTGAACCTGAAGTTTGCGATTGATCAGTTAGACTGATTAGGGAACACCAGTGATTCTCTGGTTTCCACTCCCTCCAGCACTGGGGTTACAGACATGTGTGGCTACACCCAGCTTTTTCATGTATGCTGGGATTGAACTTGGGACTTCAACTTGGGTGGCAAATGCTCTTACCCACTGAGCCACCTGCTTAGTCCTGAGAACTTTCTCTACATCTCTGCACACACTCACATGGGACTCCTGTTTCCTGTTGATCAATTGTCTTTTCGAGGCATGATTCAGGAAACACAACCTCATCCATGTCACATTGGATTCATGGGCTTTATTTGTTTGTTTATTTATTTATTGAGATTTAGGAATTTTAAGCACTACTTTTGGGTATATGGTAGAGTTGCTCCCTAACAATCATCATGTAACAAACATCATGTAACTTGACATGATGGTAGAATGTTCTTTTTTTTAATATTTTATTTATTCATTTTCAAGCAGAGAGAGAGAGAGAAAGAGAGAGAGAGAGAGAACCAAGACCACCACCCTGGCTTATGTGGGTCCTGGGGAATTGAATCAGGGACCTTAGGCACTGGAGGCAAGTGCCTTAACTGCTGAGCCATCTCTCCAGCCCAATGGTAGAATGTTCTAGTCTGCACTGTTCAACATGATAGTCACTGGCCACTTGGGAATTTTGGACATTTGAAATGTACAAGTAGAGAATTCATTTTCAATTTTGTTTTAATTCCAGCCACACAGAGCTAGCAGCTACTGTAATGAGCAGCAATAGGTCTGCCTGCATGGATTTTAAAGTTCAGTCAACACAGCCAAGATGGGCGCTGAGTGTGGTGGTGAGCATTTTCAGGACCAGTACCTGTTTTCCTGGGCTCTCACTAATACTTTATGGGTTTTGAAAATGGATGCATAATAGTATCAGATTGTTATTGTTTGTGTGCAGTGGTAAAGTTGAATATATTTTTTGCACATTTATTAGCTATTTGCATTTCCTTTTCTGGGACATTCCTATTCATATCCTTTTCTTTGTAGCTCATGGACTGGTGATCTCTTATTGAATCTAGGAGCACGTTTATTGTCCATGATGGGGTCTCCACCTGCAGTTGAAGCTCCTATAACCTGTAGGCTCTGCTCATCACAGGCACTATGCCGTGGGTGCTTAGTCTGCAGGCAAACCAGTGAGCATCCCTCAGGGTCTCCTCTGAGCTAGTGTGTCCTCTTCAGCAACTGGTTCTGAATGTCTGTGGTAGTTGGAGTTCAGAGTGTCACCCCCATAAGCATGCACATCTGTGACTGAGTCTCATACTCAAACCCCAGCTGGTCCAGCCTTTGGGTGGTGGCACCTTGCTGGAGGAGGTGTGTCACTGGGTGCAGACCTTGAGGTTTCTTAGCCCATCTCCAAGCCCAGTACTTCGACGACATCCAGCCAGATATGTCCCACTGTCCCAGAGCCTTGGGTGAAGTCTCAGCCCTTGGGTGACTCAGTCAGCAGAGTCCTGACTCCCAAGCAGCACTGCACAAGCGCTGTCCAGAAGTGGCGTGTGCCATCTTGCTGGACCATGACTGAAGCAGGACTTAAGCAAGGGTCCTTGGTGGTGCCACTCAGCGGGTGCATGGGTGCAGTTGGCTCAGTCTGTTTCAGAAGACCTTTCCAGCCCCAACACGAAGCTGCATCCTTCCTTGCTTTGTCCAAGAATAGTGCTAGGAGATCAACAGACATGGATTTGTATACAGATATTTCCTGCATGACCTTGGGAAGGTCTCTCATTCTCATCTTCCTCATCTGTAAGATAAAATTACAAATAGTATGTATCTATTTTGAGGCAAGCGTGAAACCTGTCTGTCCCTGACCCTGGCTCAGGTGCAAGTAGAACTCTAACAAGCCGGAGGCTCATCTGAGAGACGTTCCCAAGAACTAAAGTGCTCTTTTTTTTGGAAGGGTCTCCCTGGCTGATCTCCAGTGGTGGATAAGCCCAGTTCATAAGGTAGGGCCCACTTCATTGTGTGACCTGGCCTCTTCCAGTCCTCCTGCCCACCCCAGATGCACAGGCACCTGTGACATCCAATATGACTTCCAATTGCCACAAAGGACCCACACCAAGCAATTCAGAGGGTTCTGAGACAAGGAGAGGTCCGTATGTCATATTGTGGTTTCAAAACCATATCTAGATATTTCTAGGAATGGCTGGGTTCCTGAATTCTATGACAATCCCTTCAACTCTCTGTCTTACCTTCCCAGATTACCTGCTTCATCCTTTTTGCTGAGAGCTGGAAGTAAGATTCCTTTGTCTGGAAAACCCTGATGTAAATGCCAAATCCATTTGGTTGAAGCAGCCAAGATCTGCCAATCACCAACTGGAAGACTCTGGCAACATGCCTGACCTCTTTGTCCCTTCATTTTCTCACTTTTTTGAACTGGAACTGTTGATTCCTATGGCCTACAACGGCTCTGAGAAGCAACTGTGGTCCAAGCAATGGCTAACATAAACTCGCAATCATTAAGATAAACACTAGCAAAGAGCCGGGCACTTGGGGAGTTGTTCGTCTTTTTCTTATGATTAATGTAATTATTATTGCACAACACATGTTTATTGAGTGCTTGATGTGAAGAGGATTAAAACACGGTCTATGCTGCCAAGAGGCTTATAATCTGTTTGGGGAAGAAACGAGGTGCTGACAATGTAGCCTTGAGCACAGAGGGAACGGATTCCCTGTGGCATCCCGGGAATGGGCAGCTGGGGACAGAACTGCATCCAGCAGCTGTAGATCTAGAAGGAATTCATAGCTTATGTCATAACAGGCCCAGTCCCAGGGCAGCTTCTGGTGGGGGCAATTAAACAGTAGACCCAGGTCAGTATCCATCCTGCTCATCTTCCCAGGGGGCACCCCATAAAGCTGTGAGCTCCTGCTGCCTCCTCTGGCACTACCTTCAGCTTGCCCCCCCTACCCCAAAGCTGGCCTTTGCATTAGAAGTCTCTCTTGATATGGCCACGGTCCCCTGGCCAGACTCCCCACACCCAAACTGGAGCTCCTATCCATTCTTCAGAGCTCTATCTTAGCCCTTGCTCCCTCTAGCTGCATGGGTCACCATGTCCTGCCCCTCTTGAATCCTGGGTCACCAGGAACAGCCAATGAGAAGGTGACCCTCAGACTGGAGCAGCAGGGTCCTGGGAATGGTGCTGCACTCCCAGAGAACAGGAAACAGCTTCTGGCCTTCTGTGTCACTCCTGGGAGGTACGTGGGACAAGATGAGGTGTGGGTGGGAGAATCTGCTGGCCTCAGAGATGCCATAGACATAAGGAGCTTTGGCCCTGGATTCAGCCCCACCTCCTGTGCAGCACCACGACCCTCTGCAGCACCATGGCCCTCTGCATTTTGGTCCTCTGCACCATGACCCAATGCACCACGACCCTCTGCACCGCAGTCCTCTGCACCACGACCCTCTGCACCATGACCCTCTGCATCATGACCCTCTGCAGCGCCATGGCCCTCTGCACCATGGCCCTCTTTCTTGTGTATGTATGTATATATGCATATATATGTCTATGCAGTGTGCATATGTGCATGTTGATATGTGTGGGTCCACATGAGTGTAGAGGCCAGAGGACAACCTCAGTTTTCATCCTCAGCTACAGGCACCTCCTTTGAGACCGTGTGTCTCATCGGCCTGGAGCTCATAAATTGGGCTAAACTTGCATGCCAGTGAGTCCAAGAGATTCTCCTGTCTCTGCCTCCCTAACACTGGGATTTACAGGTGTGGGCTACCACGCCTGACATTTTTTTTTTTTAGGTGCAGTATTGATTGTTTAACAAGGTTTATGTTTCACCAAGGGATTTTTTCAAAAAAATTTATCTTTATTGTCCAAAATTAGATACATTGATTGAGCAAATATTGCGCTTATATTCCCATTTCCCTCCTTCCTGTCCCCAATCCCCTGGGTATCCTCCTCGGTGGGCACACTGGATCAATCCATGCATACTGACATTTTTACATGGATATTGGGTATCACTCTCAGTTCTTCATGCTGATGAGGCCAACACTGTACCACTGCTCCATCTCCCCAGCCCAGCTCCAGCTCTCTTGATGAAAGAGAGTCATCACACAGGCCCAGGGGCAGCCAGTCACTGCATGAGGCCAAGCTCCAAGGAGAGCAAGAAAATATTAAAAATGAACCTGAAGGTTTATGTAAGAAATTTAATTTCCATAAAGGGATGAATTTTATTTTAAAATATTTATGTATTTGTAAGCAGAGAGAGAGAGAGAGAGAGAGAGAGAGAGAGAGAGAGAGAGAGAGAGAGAGAGAGAGAGAGAATGGATGGACCATGACCTTTTACACTGCAAACAAACTCCAGACACTTGTGCCACCTTGTGCATCTGGCTTTACTTGGCTACTTGGTAATCAAACCCAGGCTGACAGGCTTTGTAATTAAGTGCTTTTAACCACTGAACCGTCTCCTCATCCAGGGACGAATTTTTAAAATCATTTAAATTAAAAAAAAAATCTGGCTAAACAGCCAATCAGTCAACCCAGGATAAGTCAGCAAGACAGACACCGATTTCCAACACAATTCAAAGCAGAAGTCCAGAGACACTTAAGATCTCAACAATAAAGCAGACTTAAAACTCACCCACCATGACTCAGGGAACTGAGCTGAAGAGGGGGCGGAAAGAATGTAAGAGCCATGGTGGGGGAGAATATCCAGAGACATCACCCCCCTCAGCAACAACACACAAAGGCGGAGGGAACCTGGCTGCCTCCTGTACTATCCATAACCTCCTACCCCATGGATGGATCCAGTATGCCCACCGAGGAGGATACCCAGTGGATTGGGGACAGGGAGGAGGGAAATGGGGAAACCAACATAATATTTGCTCATACAATGTATCTAATTTTGGATAATAAAGATATAAAAAAAAGATTGCCACGAGATGATAAGTGGATAAAAAACAATCTGGCTAAGGTGTACATTGGCTAAAGTCACCATCAGCTAATAAACGAGCAGACACAGAGCTGTGTCATGTTTCTGGCTGAATGGGCCTCAATGGGTTTCCGTACACTGAGTGCACAGAGAGGCCACAGCAGCCCGTCTCCACCAGAATGCTGCATTACCACTCAGACACCTGGAATTTTGCTGGGCTCAGGCTTTGTCTAAAACCTTATTCTTTTTAGAATAAGTTAATTATTGTAAAACTCTCTTTCTGCTGAGTTAATAGACATTGAATTAGAAGTAATTGAATTAAAAACACTTTTATTGAGTTCAAAAACAGCGAGACTGATTAAGTTAATTGTCTTGTACTCAGTGTTTTCAAGTCATTGAAAGCACGCTCTTTTTAATTAACCTTCTGGGTTGTTTTTCTTAAAGAGCTCTAAATCAGGCATTTATCAGTGCTTTGCTCATGAAGCAAACACGTTCTGAGTCCCTGCGGGGCCAAGGCCAGACAATAGCGATGCAGGTTCAATCCATCAGTGTGTGAAGAAGGCTCTCAGGTCTGTCCATGCACATTAATGAATCTGCCCCTCAGTGATCTGTGGGTCAGGTTCCTCTCAGTACTCACAGTCCTGATACTATGTGATCAGTCAGATGAGGTACACAGTAACAAGCAGGGGAGAACTGAAGAAGCCTGCAGGGGTCTCTTCTCCACACATTTGACCATCTCTTCTTTTCAGTTCTCAGCCTTGAATACATAGACACTTGCTTTTAGAACACCCAAGAATGTCTCTGTCTCTTTAAGCCAAGCTAACAGAGACTGAGGCATGAACTCTGAGAGGTGGGGTCTATGGAATTCAGTTCCTATTGCCAAAAAAAAGTTCTTGGGCAGTTGAGTGACCAGTGGTGGGTGGATAGTATTTTCCCTTGGAAGCAGAGTCAAGGTGTGTGCACGTGAAGGTTGAGTGACTTCAGTCCAGAGATAACCTATAGGAAAAGCATTCATTACAAATAATGCTTGGGAGGTCTTTTCATCCGCAGTGTGTAGCACATAGTAGGTCAATAAGCATCCATAAATATGTGCCACAGAGGATGAATCTGGTCCCAGGTGCTAAGAAGGGGATGACTGTGGCCACTGGGCATGGTTCATTCTCATGTACAATAGGTGTGGTCACTGGTTTGAACTGAGGTGGCATGACTGACAAAAAAGGGTATCTGCTCAATCCTTAGTGGAAGAATCCAGAATCAGGGAGGCACTCATGGAGGTCCAGGCAGTGTGTAAAGTTCAGAGCGCAATTGTTACGAAGTCAAAATATCCAACCAGAAGCAGTTTATGGAAGGAAAGAGTTTATGCTGGCTTACAGTTCTGGAGGGTAGAGTCCATCATGGTGGGGAAGGCATGGCAGGAGCAGGAAGCCTCTATCATCGCATCCTCATATCAGCAGGGAGGAAGGAGAGAGAGAAAGAGAGGGGAGAGAGAGAGAGAGAGAACATAAGTGGGTCTGAGCTACAAGACCGCCCACCAGTGACATACTTCCTCCAGCAAAGCTCCACCTCCTGAAGGCCTAGACCCTTCCAGAACAGCGACACCATCTGGGGATTAAGTATGCAAACACATGCGCCTATGGGGGACATTTCACATTCAAGCCCCAAGGAAGTCTTCACCATTGGGGAATCCCAGGGTCTCAGGAGCTGTAGGTCTACCTTCATTGAAGAAACGGCAGTCTCCTGGTCCATGCTGTGTGGCTCATCTTAGACTGAAGGTTAGAGCTTCTGGCCTCAGGTCAGCCAGACCCATTTACCAGAAATCCAGCTTCATGTGCATGTGTATGGGGGTGTGCATGCACATATGTGTTCATGCATGTGCTAAAGGACCAGCATGGCTGTTGTTCCTCAGTCGAGCACCATCCACCTTTCTTGAGACAGACAGGGTTTCTCACTGGCGTGGAGCTCACCGAGTAGGCTAGACTGACTGTCAGGCCAGGGAGCCCAGGGATTTCCCTGTCTTCACCTCCCCAGTGCTGGGGTTACAAGTGGATTTCACCACATCAGCTTGTTGTTTATATGGTTCCGGGACCGAACTCAGGTCCTTATGATTGTGGGGCAAGCATTGTACCAATTAAGTTATCTCCCCAGCTCCAAAGTCCAGCTTTGATGGGCACAGTTGGATACCAGAACTTTCTGTCTGGCAAAGCTGAGTGTGTCAAGAAAGATCCACAAAACACTTTATCAAGTAAACGATGTGCTGAGACCGAGGTTTAATATTTCTGAACTTTTGAAAGCAGGGAGAAAAGGTTCTTTTAAAAGTCATCCAAGGCTGGGCATGGTGGTGCACACCTTTAATCCCAGCACTCAGAAGGCAGAAGTAGGAGGATCACTGTAAGTCTGAGGACACCCTGAGACTACATAGTGAATTCTAGGCTAGAGCAAGACCATACCTCAAAAAACTACAACGATATCAATAGTCATCCAAGTTTCTTTTCTTTGGCTCTAACATCAGAAGCAGGTATCACTTCTGTGGCTGAT
>PVHP010030840.1:0-21386 GCA_004024765.1 Zapus hudsonius | reverse complement strand
ATCTCATCCATCGGCCTAAGGTTGGTTGGTAAGGTTAGATGGGCCACAGCTCTCTCGTTGTATCCTGAAAAACACAAACACATTAGGCTTATCCTGAGTTGGTTGAATGGCTGTGGCTATGGGTCCCTTGTTCATCCCGTCCTTCTCTGCAGGGTTCCATATGGATCCTCCACAATATGACTGTGGTGGCTCATCTCTTCCATTTTTATTTTTTATAATAGCCATCTTTTTGTTGGTTTTTAAAATTTTTTTTGTGTGTGTATTCCCAGAATGAGCCCACAATAAATCCTAAAGGGAAAACAAGATGCTCATATCCTGCTACAAAGTCCTGGAAGTGTGTCAGGAAGTATCCTAGTGTATAGTGAGTCTTTGTAACAGTTGTTTCCTTATCGCTGTAACAACATACCGGACAAGGAGGAATGTTTTGTTTCAGCTTACAGTTTGAAGAACAGCCTCACAGGATAGGGAGGGCATGCTGATGGGATTGTGAAGAGGTGGCAACATTCAGTCCACTGTTAGGAAGCAGAGAGAGAGAGATGAACGGATGCCAGGGCTCTCCTGGCTTTGTCATCTTTATTCTGCCCAGAACACCAGGCCAACCAACGTGGAGGTGAGAACCACCAACTGTGCACACCCCTACTCCTCTTAGCTTGCTCTTGATGGGAATACAATATTAGAGAATATTGTCTTTGTCTTTTCTTGTAGTGGGGAGGGGTGTGTGTGTGTGTGTGTGTGTGTGTGTGTGTGTGTGTGTGTGAATAGAGGCATGCAGTAACAAAGGCACATGGAAGAGGTGCCCTTGGGCAGTTATATAAGGCTTCCAGAGACACATTGGCTGTATCTTGATGACGAATAACAAATGCAGCACCAGGCGGAGGATGATGGAGTTTTATAAGACTGCACTGCACAGTGGCCTTTTTGCCTAGTGCTCTTTGAGCTGCTCTCCTCACCTGAAAACACCTCTTTAGTGCCATTGGATTTAGGAAACCTTGTTTTCAGGAATTCTAATAGAAATCATGGTGTGTTCCTGAGACTATCTACAAATTAGGAAATCTGATGAGCTCTGTTTATAGTCTTATGATTATGCGGGCTTTTTTTTTTTGCAGGTGCGTGTGTGCACACAAATGTGTGTACCCTGTGTGAATATATGTGAAGGCTAGAGGAAGTTGTCGGGTGTCCTGTATAGCTGTTTATCCTGTGCTTTGTCCTTGCCATGGAGTCCTTCATGGAGCTGGAGTTGCAGGTTTCAGCCAGACTGGCTGACCAGTGAGCTCCATTGATGCTCCTGTCTCTGCTCCCCACAAGACTTAGGGTACAGGTGTGCATTACCATGCCCTCCCTCCCTCTTTCTCTCTCTCTCTCTCTTTCTTCATCTTACATGGGTGCTGGGAATTGAATTGAGATAGTCAGACCCTTGTGCTTATGTGGCTGAGCTACCTCTTCAGTCCCCAAATACAAATAATGTGTTTTTGAATTAAAGATTTTTCTTTGCATCAAATCATTACTTATGATGAAAACTCAGTAGCAGTTAAGGAAGCTTCATGTTGGGGTGATTTCGTGTGTGCACAGTAAGCATATGTGGTGCGTGTACTTACATGCAGATGCACGTGCCCTGGGTGTGTGCTTGGGGACGGAGGCCAGGAGGAGCACGTTGGTGCCCTTTGTAGCTGTTCTGTCTTACTTCCGAGCTAGGAGTCTCACTGCTCTGTTGTTGTTAGACTGACTGGCTGACAGTGATCCGTTCTGCCATCTCCCAGCCTCTGGTGTGTTTTTCGAAAGAGTAATTTAGCTTGGAGCATTCTTGCAAGCATGATTTTTTACTATTTTAAGCCTGATACTTCTTACAGTTTATCTTCTGTCAAAATCCCTATTCTGAGGATAATGAAAGTTCAGGTATTTCCTTCAAAATCACTTTCGTGAAACACCCAGCTTTCACCTTTATTTTCTCCCTGGAATGAACAGAATGGAGGAAAAATAAAGTTCTAATTTATCATTACCACAATGAAATAACTATTAGATGACTTGAAACTATCTGTTCTGAAAGGACAACAGAGCCGTCATTGCTCTGTCTTGACCTGCAGGCTATGATATGCTTGTCAGTTTCCTAGTACAAATGATGTTTCCAAATAGGTTACCCATGCGACATCCATCCACCCCACCCATCTATCCACTCTTCCCTTAGCCTCTTGATCATGTCTTACTTATGTGTTGGAATTATAAAGATTAATGTGTGTGTGTGTGTGAGTGAATGAGGTCTTTTTACATGGTCCAGGTGACTCACAATTATCCTCTTGCCTCATCCTTTGGAGTACTGAGATTCCAGGTATATGCCGCCACACCTGGCTTCACGTCTACATTTGTGTGTGTTTGTAGCTCGTATTGTGCAGTGTTTGTGGTGTGTGCACATGTGAAGAGACCAGAAGAAAATATCAGGTGTCGCTCCTCCATTGCTCATCTGTGTGATTCTTTGAGATGGAGACGCTCACGATTCTGGCGCTTGCGTTTTTTTGCATGCCCCAGCAATCCTCTGGTCTCTGCAGTGGGATTACAGACATGCACAGCCATACTGTTCATGTGGGTGTTGGAGAATCAGACTCAGGTGCTCTCAAACCCCTCAGGCCCTCACACATGCATAGCCATTTCTCCAGCTCTCACATCTATGTTAAAAAATATTTTTATTTATTTGTAAGCAGAGAGAGACAGAAAGAGAGAATGGGCATGCCAGGGCCTTTATCCACTGCAAATGAACTTCAGATGCATGCGCCCCTTTGTGCATCTGGCTTTATGTGCGTATTGGGGAATTGAAGTTAGGCTTGCAGGCAAGCGCCTTAACCACTGAGCCATCTCTCCAGCCTCCTATCTACATTTTAACTGTTGGGGGGACTGCTCTGGTTATAAAAGCAGTAGACCTGCTTCTAATAAACTCCTAGTTTTGTTTAACAAAACAACTTGTGAAAAGTAGAATAGATTATTTGAAGGTACATGTCACTCTTGAAATGAGTATAACCTGATGCTTTGTCATTAGCTGGAGTGTAGCAATGCATGCAGGTATTGTTTGGTTAAGGCAAATGGCCTTTCTGCTTCTTATTAAATTGGGGTGAGGGTGGTCTAAAGGGTGAACCCAGACCCCGTGCTTGCTCATCTGACACTCTGTCACAGGGCAATACCCCTTTTGTAGTTAGGATTTTAAGATGGCAGGTGAGTTATTCAATATCCAAAAACTCACTTTTCTAATTTTTAAAGTGATTAAGTAATTAGAACCATGTGTGGGATGTTTATGCAGATCAAAGGAAACAAATATAAGCGAGCTTCAGACTTAACTATTTTCTTGCTCTAGGTTAAGTTTCTGCAGCTTAAGTTCATGTATACATTGACTACAGGTGTTTAGAAAGAAGTTTGAGAAAGAAGTTTATAATTAAAATATTTACTTCATCATGGAACTTTGTCTCCCGAGACCAGGGGCATCAGTGAAAATGAGAACTCAGTGTAAGAGGGCAGCCGGCTCAGCCACCATCATCATTTTTATATCACTGTTAATATTTAAATAAAATACTGTTGTTCTTCAGAAGTCTCTGAAGTTTAGCCCTTAACAGATCCGTCCACTCGCCCCAGTTGCTGAAGCCAGTGTGCTTGGTCTACTGACTGTTGCATATATATTCATGGCTACTGGGTGCTGGCCACTAACTGAAATCTGCAGAGGTGCAGGTGGGGACTCTGAAGCCTCACGCCATGATTGGTGCTCGTCTGCTTCTCACGGTTACCATGGTAAGCACTGGCTGCTACCTGTTTCTGCGGCTTCCTCCTACTCTTTCCTATTTTCAGACTCCATTTCACAAGCTCATCACTTTCATTCCCAGTGTCACCGCATTCCAGCCTCAATGTCTGTGCCTTTAGCTGAAATTTTCTTTCTATATTTTTGAAAGAACTAAATCTCAAGCAGTTTTTAAATGGCAATTTAAAATCTCAAACCAGAATAGCATTTTCCATTTCATATAAGCCCACTTTCAATGCTGTTCCGCTCTGTGTTTTCGGTCCTGTCTTGGAATCTTCCGTATAGGAAATTACAGATTGTTAATCATAAATGTTGTGCAAATGGCATCTGAAAAGAAATTAGTCTATAATTAAAAAAATACAACAAGTTTCAATAGATCAAGACAGTAACTTAAGTTACGAAAATATCCCTTGGCTAGGGGGCTGGAGAGATGGCTCAGAGAGTAATAAATTCTGGCCGTATAAGCATGAGGACCCAAGTTCAGTACCCCAGCACCCATGTAAAAGCCTGGTGTTGCGGCAAGCGTGATCCCAGAGCCCAGGGACAGAGACAGGAGAATCCCTGGGGATTTGCCTGACAGCTTCTCTAGCCAGTTCAGTGAGCGCCAGGTTCAGTGAGAAATCCTGTCTCAAAAGAAAGGAACATTCCTTAACTAGTGAAATTGTTGTTTGTAGGCATAGCAGCCTACTGTGCGGATAGAAGAGAGCTCAATGTATTATTCACCTAAAGAACACAAGACTTGTTTCATGTTTGGCATATTTTGATGTGTAATCAAGCGAAGGAACCTTTCTGTGCTAGCTTTTTGGGGAATAACCATTTGAAAAGAAAAGAGAAAAAATCAATCCAAACCATATAGCTGAAGGGAAAGACATATTAATATCAGTAGTGTCTGGTGAGGTAACTGTATAACTTTTCACTGCCCATATTCCAGAAATCTTACAGTGATTTAAATTGAATTCAACTTTTCTTTCCTGTATAGTTGGCTGTATTTCAACTTTGTTTCTATTTTTTGTGACCATAGGGTTTTAACATGTAATACTGAGAACTTGGTTAGTTTTTCACAAGTATTTGTGGCTTTTCCAAAAATATATTAGCAGCAGAATATTGATTTCGTTTTTTAAAAAAAAGGTATTCTGTTCAGATTTTTCTCTCCTACAGATTTGATGGTACAGTTCATCTCAGGAAAGCTGCATAGGGCTAAAGTTAGAATATTAGAATTTTTTATATAAGGATTTATTTATTTTTTCTTTATTAAGCAGAGAGAGAGAGAGAGAGAGAGAGCGAGCGAGCGAGCAAGTGCATCAGGGCCATCACCTTGTGGGTCTGGCTTATGTGGGTAATTGAACTTGGGGCCTTAGGCACTGGAGGCAAGTGCCTTAACCGCTAAGCCATCTCTCCAGCCCAGAATATTAGAATTTTTGTATGTGTTTTAAAATGTCTTTTTGAACATTGTAACTAAGACTTCCTTTAAAGCAAAAGCACTCAAAGTTTTTGTTTTGTTTTTTCATTTTTTATTGTCCATAATGAGTTACATTATTTAACAGGCAAACAATGAATTGTTATCCCCAGTTCCATAATGCTCCTCTTCCCCATCCCCAATCAGCTGGATATCCTCCTCCGTGAGCAGTCTGGATCAGTCCTTGGGGCTGGGGACCATGGTTAGCCTAGGAGTCAGCCCAGTTCTGCTGGCCCTAGTGTATTGTTACAGAGGGGGGCCGTGACTCTGGGTATTCTCCCGCACCAAAGCTCTCACAATCTTTCTGCCCCCTCTTCCGCTCAGTTCCCTGAGTTGTGGTGGGTGAGTATTAAGGCTGCTTTATTGTTGAGAACTTAGGGGTCTTTGTACTTCTGCTTTAGGTTGTGTCGAAAATCATTGGTGTCTATCTCACTGCCTTATCCTGTGTTGACTGATTGGCTGTGGCTCCCTTGTTTATCCCATCATTCTCTGTGGGGTTCCATATGGATCCTTCATGGTATGTCTGGGGTGGCTCATCTCTTGCCAGGATCTCAGCTATCAGCCTGTAGTCCGTTGGTAGGGTTGGATGGGCCATAGCTCTCTCACTGCATCCTGAAAGATACAAACAGAATCTCCATTGGAGAGTGAGATCAGTATAGGTTAACTGAGATACACATTTCTGAATTAGCTAGATTCTAGTTTTAGTAGCCTCTCCTTCAATCGCTCTCTTAGTGCATCTCTCCTTGGGGGCCCAAGAGTCTGGCTCCCAGTCCATATCGCCCTAAGCCCCAGTTCCAGTTAAGGGATCCCCCTCACTAAGTGGAATATTTGGCCAAATTTAAAAGCTGTTGATTGTCTCCCCCAGGCTTTGGCTCCTCCGTTGCACAAGTGCTCCTTTCTTGGTTCACTGTTCTCTCTGAGTAGGAAGTATGGTCAGCCTACTCATGGCAGCCGACTATGTTTCATGCCAGTGGTCTCTGTTTGCTCCAGCTATTGTTGACCAGCTTCCCTTGGCAGCTTATGCAGTGCCTTCCAGTACTACACTAACTACCATCTGGGGGCTAGATACCATTCTGGACCTTGCAGGGTCTCTCAATGCTGATCGATGGCTTTCTGTGGTTTCTTCAGCAACCGGATCTTACCTCAAGCCTGGGGTGGGCATTCAAGAGCTTTGACAGAATCCTGTCTTGTTTTTGGAACCTCATTGTTCCCTTTGGTCAGTAGCTCAGTGAGGGAAGGAGCCGGTGACAGGGACCAGGAGTTGCCAGACTGATCAATTATTCACAGGCTTAGACTCTCTCCCTTACTATTCACAGCCCCTTTGCCAGTCGACGCCCACTACTTGCTCAATAGGTTACAACATGCTCATGAGGATTTTATGATTTTGAACCCATTTTGGTTTAACCTCATGCTTTCAAAGTTTTTTTTTTTTATTAACTTTTTTTATTTTGAGGTAGGGTCTCACTCTAGTTCAGGCTGATCTGGAATTCACTATGTAGTCTCAGAGTCTCCTTGAACTCTCAGTAATCCTCCTACCTCTTGCTCCTGAGTGCTGGGATTAAAGGCATGTGCCACCATGCCCAGATTTTATTAACTTTTATAGGACTCAGAATTATGCATCATTTTTTTCATGTTTATTCACTCTCACTGGCAGTTTAGTTGAGACATTTTTCTTGACTCTGTAAAGTAACTTAAAAAATACTTTTATTTATTTATTTGAAAGAAGAGAGAGAGAGAGAAAAGAGACAGGCAGAGAGAATGCACCAGGGCCTCCAGCTGCTGCAAATGGACTCCAGGTGTATGCGCCACTTTGTGCTTTATGTGGGTCCTGGAGAATCGAACTTGGGTCCTAATGCTTTGCAGGCAAGCACCTTAACCGCTGAACAATTTCTCCAGTCAAAATAACACTTTTTTTGGGGGGTAATAATCCCTTCGCTAGTCCACTTAATAAACTCTGTTACCATTATGCTTGAAGGACTGGACAGTGGGCAGAACTACTAAAAGGTGCTTTACTATTCTCACATATAATAAACTTAACAGTTCCCAAAATAACAGTATTTTAACCCCAATATGGAGTAGAGCACCACCTTATTAATATGTAAAAGGATATGTATGTAAATATGTAAATGGGGTTGCAAACCTCAGAGTAGAAATATATTTTGGGAGAAATTCCTACTCTAAGAACCTTTGACGGTACCTTGGAGCTTCTCTGTTGACTATTACTGGTGGCACTTGGTTCAGCTGCAGAATAAGAAAGACAGTCTTTTACCCAAGAAATAAAAGAAAGGATTAATAATATATTGATGCCCGGGATGACAAATACAGTGCTATGAATATTGTTTGTGGGAAGTAGAATTGAAATAGGCAAGTAACTTTAACTGGCCCTGGCCCTGACCTTTTTATCTGTTTAATGGAAATGTTAGGGGGATTTGGGTCAGTCTATTTCGAGACATAGTAGACTAATTTGACTCTCTTCTGTCTAAAGAAGATAGAAGGCAACCGCTGACCATCCAGATTAAATGTGGTTGACTTCCACTTCAGCCAAATAGAATTAGGATAAAAATATCCAGCCCTAATGTGGCTGCAGGGGGAATGTGCGGTTATTGCATCAGCATTCCAAGTGGTTCTCTTGACTCCAGCCTTGCTCCCTCTAGCTAAAGTGCTCTGACTTCTTTAAAAAAGACATTTTTGGGAAAAAAAGATATATAAAAGTAAAAAGAAGATAACAGCCTTTCATAGTCCCATTATTTGGAATTAAAAAGCATGGCCAGGTGTGGTGATCCATGCCTTTAGCTCCAGCACTCAGGTGGCTGAGGTAGGAGGATTACCATGAGTTCAAGGAGTTCCGGTCAGCCTGTGCTAGAGTGAGACCCTGCCTCAAGAAAGCCAAAAAGCAAAAACAAAACAAACAGAAAACCTCTCAAAATGGAATGAAAATGCCTGAACATCCTGTTACAAAGAATCAAGATTCAGGCAGTAAAGTCCCGCACTCCTTCAGTGTAGGGACAGACGTCCAATGCAGGCGCCTGTGTCCTTCAGAGCCCAGCCATGCAGTGGAAGTGTGGAGGCTGCTGCTGTTTCTGAGTGTCCACCTGTCTCACACCCGCACTGGGCCCAGCGCAGTGCATGCTGCTTTTGGACCTTCCTTGTCTCCTGAGCAGTTAGAAGGCAGCTTTTCCTTCACGATCACCTTCCAGACCTTGATCGGCAGAACCCAAGGACATCCAGGCTCTCCAGCTCTTGTGATGTGAGGAATGGGGAGGACGCAGGATGTGCGCGTGGATGTCAGCATAAAAGTGAACACTCAGTTACCTGAAGCCCCAACATGTGGTATCTTCACTATCTTGTTCTGGTGGGTGTCCAAGAGCCTTGGCATTGGCCTGTAATATTTTGGTGGCCTCAGGACACTTCCTGCCAACATCTCACTGAAAGGGTTTTCTACCCAGCACTGAAATTTTCCTGGTAATAATCTATGGCTTCTAGGCACAACATTATCCGTCTCCACATCTGCCCCAAATGTCATCAAGCTGGAGCTGAGCTGGAAGCCTCCTCCCTGGTGACTAGCCGTCAGGATGCTGGAAAGAGCGATGCAGCCTGTTGAGGGAGAAAAGTCATCAGTGGTCTTAACGAACAGTGGAGCCTTCAGGTTCGATAGCTGGTCAGCCAGCCAGGCCAAATGTACCAACTGGTGGCTTGTCTGTTATGGGGAAACCAACTGCTCTCTGATTGGACTTGAGGCCCACTCCACAGGAGGGAATTTCTGCCTGGTACTGACAACCTAATGAAAAGCTTATGGCCGGGGAGGACATAGCCCTGGGGAGGAAACTACTATTATATGGCTAAATTGAGATATTATCCACACCACACTTACATTTATGCCCATGTGTTAATGCTACTCTCACTTTTGGTTAGAGAAGCTTTTCCTTTCAAACAGCAGTGACCACTGAGGTGACTCAGAACTCATGGTAGTGCTGAGAAGTGACAGTCGTGTCCATTACTCAGCGAGACATCTCCGTCACACTCTCCAGGGCTCAGGGACTGTTGGTGGCCCGAAGAATGTAAGAGCCAAAGAAAGGGGAGGAGTGCTTGCAGTGCTGTGTGAGCACTCTCGGACACAGTGTTTATGATATTCATACCCACACAAGACTTGCATCATAGGAAGGGGAAAACGGTGACATGAAATAGAGACTTGTTGGAAAGAAGGGATTCAGTGGAGTGGGAGATCCAGGAGCGGGAAAGTGGAGGGTTGTGGGAAGGACTGTGTCATTATATATTGTCTATATGTATGGGAGTAAGCAAAAGAAAATTTAAAAAAATCTTAAAATTGACTTTCTGGAAATGACCATTAACATAAGGTGCATCCCCTCTTATAGCCAGTCAGCTTTTAGAAAAGGGTCATAAAATAGATGGTATTAAAAATTAAAAGTAATTGATTTATTTATTGGAATTAATATCTGATAGGCCAACTCCAAGCATAGTTTTTTTTTCTGTAAAAGAGGTGTGTGTGTATGTGTGTGTGTGTGTGTACGTGTGTACACATGTTCATGTGTGAGCATTTCAGTCCTGGGGATGGAAACCATAGCCTTAAGCATGGTAGGCTAGGGTTCTGTCTCTGAGGTTTATTGGGAAGCTTATAGGTTTAAGAAAAGAGAGTAAGAAAAGCATTTCATATGCTTCAGTTAGTAGAGTTTCCTTATTTTTACCCTTCAGGTGTGGGCGTGCTCCCTTGACCTGCGGCTGTGAAGGCTAACTGTTCCCTCTCTCTGTTCACCCCTCTCCTCTCCCTTCCCACCACCTTCTGTCTCTGTGTGACAGCTTGTATATTAATAGGGAGATCACATTCATCTTTTGTTTGTATCCACAGTGTACATGTTTAAAAGTTACTCACTGCATTCGGCATTCATCTGGAGTCCTTTTCCTACCTTTGCACAGTTTGAGTTGTTTTGACTTGGTCCTTAATACTTGTCAAGTAGTGTTTTCAAGAAGGGATGTGTGTGTGTGTGTGTGTGTGTGTGTGTGTGTGTGTGTGTCTATGCATGTATGTATACATTAGTTCTTTGAGCTTGAAGTGTCCACCTGTTGTAGTTGTATATGAATAGCTTAGTGGGCTGGGGCTGTAGCTCAATGTTAGTGCCTAACATGCAGTGATGCCCTGCAGACCATTCCCAGCAAAACACACACGCACACACACACACACACACACACACACACACACACACGTGTGAACAACTTGGCTGAATATAATATTCTTGAGTTTGAGTTTTATTTTTCTTTTGAGTTTTGTTCTTTTCTTTTATCTGTTGATTTTGGTGTCGCCTCCACACAGCCAGCCTAGGCAAGGGCGATGGAGACAGACACCAACAATACTCAAAAGAGTCCAAAGCAGAAACCCAGAAACTGGTAAGAGCTCAATAGTAAAGCAGACTTAAAACTCACCCACCATGGCTCAGGGAATTTTGCGGAAGAGGGGGCAGAAAGATTGTAAGAGCCATGGTGGGGAGGATATCCAGAGGCATTGCCCTCCCCTAAAAAAATAAACTGACTACTGCTAGCATAATTCGTAGCCCTCCATCCCATTCCAGCAATCCCACCGAGGAGGGCCCTCAGTGGATTGGATTGGGGGCAGGGAGGAGGGAAATGGGGGCCCAACACAAGACTTGTTCACACACTGTTTCTAATTATTAATAATTCATAAATTAATAAAAATAAAAAACCTTTTTATTGACAGCTTCCATAAATATAAACAATGTAGCGTGATGTGATCATAATCCCCTCCCAACACCGTCCGTTTTCTCCCTGCCAGATCCCCTCTTCTCTGAATCCCGTTTTTTCCAAGTCTCTCTTCTGTTTTGATGTCATCATTTCCCCCTCCTATTATGCAGGTCTTGTGTAGGTAGTGTCAGATGCTGTGAAGATCAAAGCCATTTTGTGTCTAGAAGACAGTATTATAAGCATTCCTCCCCTTCCTTTGGCTCTTATATTCTTTAAAAAAATAATCATTTGTTTAATAACCATACACAATGCCGTATGGTTTGCTTTGTTGAAAAGAATTTTAAGTCTCAAGGTTTTAGGAGTTTCTGACATATTTTCTGGAAATCAATTAAGTCACCATCTTAAAATCTCATGAGAAAAGTCACTTTGAGGAAAACAACAGATTTAAATGAGGCCATGTATTTTTAGGAAAGCAAACCCAAGAACCTGTAATAGGGTAATTAATTTTATTTCTTCCATTCTCAAATCCCCCTGGGAAACAGCCTGGTTTACCAAGGCAAGACACAGTGTGCTGGTATGCTTAATTGATGGCCTTTGTGAAGTGACAAGGACTTTCAAGGCTTTTTGAACAGAGATGACAATAATTGCAGACAACACCAGAGGTGGGAAACCTTGAAGTCATCTTGCCTCGTCCTAAAGGAGCTGGGTGGCCTGCCAAGACCTATGTTAGAGAGCCAGCCATACGGCTGTTGTCAAAGGCACATGAAAATCCCAGTCAAAATTTAGTTTACGTGCATAGATGTTATTAACCGAATGGCCACTAGCTTGTCACTTTCCCATCCAGGAATAATCTTCGCTACTGGACAAAACTCAAGGAAATAATTTTCCCAACTTCCAAAAATTCCATCATCTTAAAAACACTATTGTCATAACTGGGCGTCAAATCCAGGATTCTAGATTTTATAGAACCCACCATTTAAGGAACTCTCACCCTTTCTTTGAACTGTTCAGACTCAGCTAATTTTTGATTAACTTAAAATTTGTTTTGTAAGAGAATTCCTCTTCTAACAAGGTCACCCGATGCTTGAAAACGGTGGCATTTTAGCAGCTTTTTTCTTCAGAGTAGCAGTTGGACCAATGAAACTCTGGATTCCGTTTTATTAGTATTGTTTTTGTTTTTTAAGGTAGATTCTTGCTCTAGCCCAGACTGACCTGGAATTCACTATGTGATCTCAGGGTGGCCTTGAATTCACGGCAATCCTCCTACCTCTGCCTCCCGAGTGCTGGGATTAGAGGTGTGTACCACCATGCCCGACTGGCTTCCATTTTTTAAATATGGGTTGTAGTTGATCTGTTTTTTACATGTGATCAAGATTTCTAATCGAAATCAAATTTAAGTTATACTGACTTGTCCAACGCTGAACAATCAGCTATTTTAAAACCAGAAAAACCTTACGTCATCCCAAAGAGCTCTGCATGCACCAAGCAAAAGTACAGGGCTTCTGTCAAAACTCTTTGAGAGCATTTATGTTATACCCGTGCCATACTGCATGTTTCAGATACTGCATATAACTGCATATAACTCCCTAAGAAGATAATGCAAACCATCTTAGAAACTATATACACCATCACTTGTGTCTTCAGATATTATTGCATTGGACGTAATTTCACAAAACATTCAAGAAACAGTCCACAAATTAGTTTCAACCAACAAAGAATACCTTTAGGCAGATGTGACGGTCCTAAATTGTTTATTAAGTATGAATTTTGCAAGTGTTTCTTCTACTGTAGATAACTGTGGAGCTGGAGAGCATCATGCCTTCTCCTAGCTGCACACAGAGGACCTCCAATACTGTGGTGGACAGGTGTGGTCTGTTCTAGGTCTTTGGGGTAATGGAGAGCCAAGCGAGCTTGACAGGAGTAGTCATTTCTAGGTTTGGGGGTAGTTGAGAGCAAAGGAGATCGGACAGGAGTAGTCGGTTCTAGGTCTTTGGGGTAATGGAGTGCTAATAAGGTTTATGCCAGAGCTCTCTGTTTAGGCTTTCTTCCTGGTTTCAGTCTTTTTGGGAAAAAAATCACCTAGAAAATCCTACTTTGGCTAGAGTTTTAGTAGTAACTTCCTTGAACATATGTAATACTTCAGGACACTGAAAACACAAACTTTTCAGATCATGTGAATTTTAAAGATTAATGAATTTAAGCAAGGATTTTTTGTTGGATGATGGACTCGGTCAGTGTGCTGTCACTTGTCAGCATGTTTGAGAAACAACAATACAGCGACAAAAAAGAAAAATGCTAAAGCAACGGAAAGATGTTGCCTCAGAGAACTTGCAGCTCAAGCCTGGAGTGATCTGGTGGGGTGATCCAGGAAGTGGTGGCATGACATGGGGGGGTCACTGCCACATTTTCCTTTCCCAAGTACTGAGGTGCCACCCTTCCTATTTTTATCTGTGACACTCAAACAGAAACCATACAGAGCTGTGCACATGTGAGGATGGGCCCTGAAACAGTTCACGAAGTCACCCAAATGGCACTGCATCAGGAGCTGCCCTGAGAGGGAGTGCCTGGCTGGCTCCACCTGAGAGAGACCCTAATCCTTGACAGGTTCTGAGCCCCCACCCCCAACAGCTGGCAGCTTCTTATAAACCTCTGGCTAGCCTGCTAACCCACACCAGCGGCTTGTTTGCTGACCTCACTTCCTTTCCCCCTTAAACGTGGTCCCTCTCTTATTCCTCACTGTTCTTCAGGGATCCTGGACTGCCCGAGCAGCCTCAAACGTTTTTGAAGACATACAGAAAAATTACAGCAGGCCCCCAACCCCACCGGAGCTGTTGGGGGTGCCATTTTGGGTGGCACTGTGAAACTGGGTGCCACCACAAGTCCCTGCTTCATGAACTGTTTGTTTCAGGGCCCATCTTCGCATGTGTACAGACAGCTCCGTATGGTTTCTGTTTGAGTGTCACAGATCAAAATAGGAAGGGTGGCACCTCAGCACTTGGGAAAGAAAAACAGAAATCCAGAGACTCTTAAGAACTCAACAATTATGCAAACTTTAAACTCACCCACCATGACTCAGGGAAATTTGCGGAAGAGGTGGCGGAAAGAGGAAAGATTGTAAGAGCCAAGGTGGGGGAGAATATCTAATACATAAAGGGGCGTGTCATCCTGGTTTTAAGAGGTTTTCTCTAATAACACATAATACTGAGTATATATATATATATATATATATACACACACATATATATGTTTAAAAAAAACCCAAAAAGTGCCTTGAAAACCAACCGTAGTTTTAAAAAGAAATATACAAAATAAGAAATAAAGTGGAGCTGGTATTAAATCCAGTGGTAAGAGTGTGAGGTAGAGAGTAACCAAATATTAGAACAGATTAAATGAAGCCACCGATTGAAACAGGTCACTGAATGTTAATCATAATCTGGACGTAATTTAATTATAAAACAACTCCCAGTTGCTCATATTCATGTAAATACATTAGATATGTGGTATGAAGGTGCGTGTACATATATTTTGGGGATTACATAACCATCAAGTGATTGAAGTAGGCATGTTTTAAACTGTGCTTATTCACAGATATCTCCTGGAAGTTCTTTGCTGTGCAAACATAGAGTACAATCTGTCCTTTATTTCTTAGCTCCGCATCCTAGGAAATGGTCCCATCTGATAGTCAGTGCTGTGTATAAAATGTCCTAGTGAAGTTTTAGTTGAGGTGTAAATATTTAAAAGGACAGGGTTTTTATTTTTATTTTTTTTCGGGAAGTCATTCACAATAGTCTCATTCATCTTAAAGAGCTTCACAATTAAGGCCTGGGGAGATGCTTGGTGGGCAAAGAGCTTGTGCACAAGCAGGAGGACCTGGGTTTGGATCCTCAACATCCATGTGAAAAGCCAGATGTGAAGTTCACTGGCACTGGGGAGGGAGATGTAGGAAGATCCTGAGGCTTGCTGGCTGGCTCACGTGGCTGAACTGGTGAGCTCTAGGTTCAGTGAGAGACCCTGTCTCAAAGAATAAGGTAGAGTAGTGCTGAGAAGAAACGACAGTGGAGTGTCAGCATTGGGACATCTCTGTCACACTTCCCGAGGCTTGGGGTCTATTGTGGAAGGTGGTGGAAAGATTGTAGGAGTCAAAGGAAGGGGAGGACTGCTTACAACGCAAACTTCCAGATACAAAATGTCCTTGATATTCATGACTTCGCAGTGCATGACAATACCTACATATAATGGGAGGAAAAGATGGTGACACCGAAATAAAACAGAGTCATATGAGAGAGGTTGGGGAGGGAGTTATAATGGGTTATGGTCTGTAATTATGGAAGCTATCAATAAAAAGTTAAAAAAGTAAAAATAAGGTATAGAATGATTAAGGAAGATGTGCAGTATCAGCCTCTGGTCTCCACACTCATGTGCACACATGTTGTACTTATATACACACACATACCACACTTACACACATGAAGATTTTTGCAACTCAATAACTATATGTCATGGTCAGCCACACGCCGCTGGGATGAATCTCCAAACCAGGCACAATTTTGGGGAGGAAAGTATTTATTGAAGTAACAGATCCAGGGGAAGTTAAGGAAAAACTGGCCCCCTTTCACAGATCCAAGCAGAGACAGACGCCCAGCACCTCCAAAAAAAGCAAGCAAGCAACTGTAACACTGTAACTCACAACACAACAGACTGCCAGACTTGGGTTCTGGCTGCTGTTTGGTATATGTATCACTAGAATTTTGCATCCAATTTAGATATACCTCAGGGCCAGACCCCAGGAGGTCAGGCAAAGTGACACCTCCTCCAGCCAGAAGGCTGGAGACAATGCACAATTATAATAAACACAATTATAATAAATTCTATTGGGGGACATCTATTTAAACTATCACACTATATAATTACCTCATATTTATTTGAATGTATTTAAGCATTAACATAGTAAAGGACATTGTGGAAATCTGAAGAGGGACTGGGGAGATGGATCAGCTGGTTAGAGGTGCTTGCTTGCAAAGCCTGACCGCTCAGATTCAATTCCTCAGTACCTGTGAAAAGAGGCACATGCATCTGGAGTCTTTGCAGTAGCAGTAGGTCCTGACAGACTTATTCTCTCAAGTAAATACATCTGAACAAATATTAAAATAATATCTATGGCTGAAAACTATGAAATGTAGGGGAACAATATCTTAAGGGCTTCCCTCCTCCCTTATTCCCCAGAAGATGACAGACAGTCATTTCGCCTTGAACCTCCCCTAAGCTCCAGCATGGCCACAGCACCTTGGTCTGCACTTTGATATGAGCTGCAAAGGAAACGTATTAATTGTGGTTTTGGGGGGGGGGAACAGGCCATATAGAGCTATGGCTCTGAGATACCACAGGTACATCTGGAAATTAACCAGAAATGACCCAGCATGTTAGGTTTGCAGCAAAATAAGTCTTGTATTTATGAAAGATAGATTGTTTTGTGGGGGGGGAAGCAAATACAACCAACAATTTTTTTTTTTCCGAGGTAGGGTCTCACTCTAGCCCAGGCTGACCTGGAATTCACTATGTAGTCTCAGGGTGGCCTTGAACTCACGGCCATCCTCCTACCTCTGCCTCCCGAGTGCTGGGATTAAAGGTGTGTGCCACCACACCCTACAACCAACAATTTTTATTTGTTTGTTTTAACTTTTTGAAACAGAGTCTCATGTAACAGAGTCATGACTTTGAGTTCCTCATTCTCCTGCCTCCAATTCCCTGGTGCTGGTATTCAGGTATGTACTACCACACCTGGCCTAGAACCAACCTTTTCAAAGAGACTAAAACAAGGCCCCAGTTTGAATCTAGAATAGCTAGAACTTTTAAATAATGGCTTTTTAAAAAATTATTTTAATTCCAGGTTAGAGAGATGGCTCAGCAGTTAAAGGCACTTGTTTGAAAAGTCTGATGGCCTAGGTTTGATTACCAAGTACCCATGCAAAGGCAGATGCACAAAGTGGCACATGTGTCTGGCGTTTGCAGTGGCTAGAAACCCTGCTGTGCCCGTTGTCATTCTCTCTGTCTCTGTCTGTCTCTCTGTCTCTCTGTCTCTCTCTCTCTCTCTCTCTCTCTCTCTCTCTCTCTCTCTCTCTCTCTCTCTCTCTCTCTCTCTCTCTCTCTCTCTCTCTCTCTCTCTCTCTCTCTCTCTCTCTCTCTCTCTCTCTCTCTCTCTCTTTTCCCCTCTCATTGCAAACAGCTTCTTTCAACTCTTGGCTAATCCAGGTATACTTTAAGACAATGCTGGGCTTTCTCTTTTTCTCTTAATTTCTATGATACTTAAAAACCTTCCTAATGACATTTAGTACTTTAGGATGTGTATCTATTACATCTGTATTCTTATCTCCCCAAATAGACCTTATTACAAGAGCAGTTAGAACAGGGATAATGTTCATATAAATCTCAGTGCTTAAGCATTTCCTGAGACATAAAAAGGTACTTAATAAGTGTTTATTAATAAATGACATGGGCAAGTTTCTTTTGTCATCTCTTATTATATATTTTCCAAATATTGTGAGTATAGGCCTGGAAACTATATTAATTTTTTTAACTTGGCACAGTCAACATGAAGGTTTGTTTTTAATTTTTCTGTCACTTTGTTCGGTGAGGGAAAAATTTGGCATTTATCCTACCAAACCCAGTTTTTAACTCAAGCAAACAACAAACATTAGTCACCATATGTTCTCTTTAAATTGATTTTATATAGATTTTTCTAGAGAAATGCAATAGAAATGTAGTTAACAATAAAAACATTTGCCTTTGGCCACCATGGAACATCCTGCTTTAGTACCTACACTAAAACTCTACTTTTCAGACCATAGGCAGTGCCTGTCCAGCCATGGTCTTTCAGAGAAGGGGGACAACCAACCATACCAACCAATCAACGTGTAAGTCCTCCTACGACCCTGACTATGACCAGAAAATTAACATACAAAGCGTGCCCGTGGTCGTGCTGAGTTGATGAAGCAGCATTCAGGTTTTGAGGAGACCAGAATTTGTTGGGCCTATGGGAAATGTGCAGAATGAAGGCTTGGGGTATCTGCTAAGTCCCCTGTCCTTGGCCAAGAATCATTCTCTGTATGCATAGATGTGTGGGGCAAAAGGAAACAGGAAAACAAGAGAAAGAAACACCAGAAAGGAGTAGGCAAAACATTCCTCAGAACCCACATGGGGTAGTTAGGCAGATAGAAATAGTAAGATCTCGTGATACACAGAGCTATTCCTTTTCAGAAGGGTTTTACCTTAGCAGTGGAGACACATTAGTGGTAGTCTAAAGGCGGCTCTGGACACGTCATGACAGAGCTTCAAAGTAGACTTAATGAATTTGATTGCATGTATTAACCAGCTTTCCATAGCGATGATGAATTATCTGAAATAACTGATAAGAAGGAAAGGATTATTTTAGTAAGCAGTTTTGGAAATTCCAGTCCCAGATTGGGTGGCTTCATTGTTGTGGGCCTTTCCTATGGCAACACACAAGGTAGGAGTGCTTGGTGTGGGTTCCAGGTCGAGGGAGTGACTTAAACCATAAGCCAGAAGCAAAGAGACAGAAGAAGGGATCAAGATCTCACTGTGCTCTTTGAAGGTGCTCCCCTGATGGTTTAAGAGCCTCGTACTAGGCTGTACCTTCTAAAGGCTCTACCACTTGCAAGGAGACAACTTTAGGGACCAAGTCAACGCAGAGCACTTTGGGAGATACTTATCCAGACCATTGCCCTCCATTGCATTGCAAAGCCTCTTACTTAGAGGAGTGACAAAATCTAGATCCCAACAAAATCAAATTCAAAACAACAAACTTGGAATACAAATTACCAGGCATGCAAACGGAGAAAAATTCAACCACAAAATAATGAAAAGTGATCAATATAAATTAAACACTCTTAAGAGAAGATAGAATCAGCCAAGTTGGTTAAAACAACTATGATGGACTAAAGAGTTGGCTCAGCAGTTAAGGCATTTGCCTCAAGAGCCTGACGACCAGAGTTCGATTCCCTAGTGCCCACTTAAAGCCAGATGCACGGGGTGGCACATGTATCTGGAGTTCATATTACAGCAGCCGTAGGCCCTGGCATGCCCATTCTCTCTCTGTCTCTCCTCTCTCTTTGCTGGCAAATAAAGAAAATTATAAAAAAAAAATCCTATAATGTCTCATTTGTTCAGCAGGTAGAAGAAAACATGAACACGAAAAAAAAAAAGGATGAAATTTAACTTCTGGTGGTGAAAATTATAATATCAAAAATGACACATTGTGCTCTGAGTGGCGTTACTTGTAGATAAAATACTGAAAAAAAGAAAAGGTAGTGAGCCGGGCATGGTGGCGCACGCCTTTAATCCCAGCACTTGGGAGGCAGAGGTAGGAGGATCGCTGTGAGTTCAAGGCCACCCTGAGACTACATAGTGAATTCCAGGTCAGCCTGGGCTAGAGCGAGACCCTACCTCGAAAAACAAAAAACAAAAAAAAAAAAAAAAAGAAAAGGTAGTGAATTTCATGATATCAACTTAAAAAGTATCCAACATAAATCCGGCATGGTAGTGCAGGCCTGTTACCAGCTACTCAGGACTCAGGAGGCTGACGAAGGAGGATAACGAGTTCAAGGCGAGCTTGGGCAATTTAATTCCTATTCTCAAAGTAAAAACAAACAAATAAATAAATAGAGAATTAAAGTGGGGTTGGAATATAACTCTTGCAGACTTCTTGCTTGGTATGCATGAGTCCTGGGTTCAATTCTCAGAACCACACCAGAAAACAAAATCCAACATACAAGTAAAAAGTGGATACTCTGCGATCTTTTTCAATCAGCTGTAAGACAATATTAAGCTTACATATGCACAATTGGAGTTCAGTAGGAGGAGAAAAAAGTACGGAGAGACAGGAAAAGTATTTGAACAAGTAGTAGGCAGGGAATAGTGGCGCATGCCTGTAATCTCAGTACTTGGGAGATAGAGGCAGGGGAATCAGGAGGTTAAGACCCTCCTTGGCTACTGTGGCAGTTAGTCATTGTTGGCACAAAGCACCTGGCCAAAAAGAGTTTATGGGAGGCAAGGGTTTATTTTGTCTTACAGACTCAAGGGGAAGTTCCATGATGGCAGGGAAAATGGTGGCATGAGCAGAGGGTGGACATCACCTCCTGGCCAACATCAGGTGGACAACAGCAGCAGGAGAGTGCCAAACACTGGCAAGGGGAAGCTGGCTAGAACCCCATAAGCCCACCCCTGACAACGTACCAGCAAGGTTCCAATTCCAAAATTGTCATCAGCTGGGGCTCAAGCATTCAGAACACATAAGTTTATGGGGGACACCTGAATTAAACCATCACGGGTACATAGCAAGTTTGAAGCGAAAGGGGGATACAGGAAACTGTGTCTCAAAAATAAAAGGAGGAATGGCCACAGTGTTCCTAAATTTGATGAAAACATACTGCACAGTATGAAGAAGCTGAAACTTAAACAATGAATTCATGAAGAAAGCAGTATGAACGCCTATCAATCAACTTGCTGAAAACTAGTAATAAGGATAAGATTAGAAAGACAAGGGACATAGCACACTTCTCAACAGAAAGTATGCCAGATGAGAGATGTTAAAGTGAAAATTTTTCTGAAAGAAAGATGCCATCAATTTATGTAATGGGAGTTTTGGGATTCCTTGCCAATACACCAACAGGCTAATGTACCAATAAATTTAGGGTATCCCCAGATCCTTGCCTTAAAATCCATAGACCAGAGGGTAAGACTTCATTAGATGAGGAGAATGGAAGAGAAGAAAGTGCAGAGAGCTCCGCCATGTGGAAGGCCAGGAAAGGGTAGGGAGCCCAAGGGGGAGTAGAGTTCTCCCTGCCCCTCAGCCCAGCCAGGCTGAGAGGATGGGGGGTGGGGGCTTAACAGAGCAGGGACCTGGAAGTTCAGGAGAGAGGAACAGCCAAAAGGAGGCAGTGCCCACCCAGTAAGGATCTATTTATAATCTTATTGTGGGGGGCCTTAGCCTCAGGCTCTGGCTGTTAACCGAAGAGAGAGCTGATTGGTCCTGACTCAGGGCTGGATCAGATAGAGTAGGGGGTGGGAGAGCTGATTGGTTGGGACTAGATCAGAAGCTGAATTGTATTTCTGCTGAAGCAGGCCATGGGTGTGACATCTTTTCGGTTCCCTCTTTTGGGCCCTCTCCTGTCTACCTAATAATAAAGCTATCTAATTCCCCCTCATTCGGAATTGTAAGTCCAGCAAAAATATCTGCCAGCGCTGGAGAGATGGTTCAGTGGTTAAGGTGCTCTTCTGCAGTGTCTAACGATCTGGGTTTGATTCCTCAGTACCCAAGTAAAGCCAGATGCATAAAGTGGCCCATGCATCTGGAGTTCATTTGCAGTGACTGGAGGCCCTGCTGTGTCCATTCTCCTGTCTGTCTGTTTCTGTCTCTGTCTCTGTCTCTGT
>PVHP010030839.1:0-21332 GCA_004024765.1 Zapus hudsonius | reverse complement strand
TGCCTTTAAGTTTTGAGAGCTCTGCTACAACTGCAACTGTTCCTTTGCTGGATATTATTTTTTTTCTTTTTGCTCCTTTATATTTTACTTATTCTTTGGGATCTTTGATAAATGTAGCTGTTGATTATTAATTTTGCTTAGAACTTACTTGAATTACTCATGCAATCTGAGATTTCATTTGTTTTATTAGTTGGAGCCCTTTATTACTTTTTTTTTTGGACGTAGGGTCTCACTCTAGCCAAGGCTGCTCTGGAACTTACTTAGTAGTTCCAAGGTGGCCTCAAATTCACAGTGGTCCTCCTACCTTTGCTTCCTGAGTGCTGGGACTAAAAGTGTATGCCACCATGCCTGGCTTAGTTGGGGCCTTTTCATAGTCATCACCTCTTTGAAGATTGCTCTCCTTCATTCCTAGTACTGGTCATAGATCTTCCTTGGCCTTTATCCTGTCTTTGTACCACCATCTCATTGCATTTTTCTTACCTTTACACTACTTTTCTACTCACTGCTACAGAGTGAGCAGTTTGCTCAGCTCAATTTGTGTTAGATGACTCACTGACTATAGTAAATTTAAAAATATTATTTCTTTCATTTTCAATCGTATTCTGTGTTATCTATGTTTGTGGCTTCTCTTTTTTTCTTTAATATCTTTATTATGAGTAAGTATATACATTGTATGAGCAAATCTTGAGAAGGTGCCTCCATTTCCCTTCTTTCTGACCTGTACCCACTGAGGTCCTTCATTGGTGTGCGTACTTGATCTGTCCATAGATTAGGGGGTTATGAACTGCACTAGAGGTAGCCAGTTTTTTCTTTTCCTTTTTTCCTTCCCCCTTTGTGCATTGTTGCTGAGGGGGGCGATGTCTCTGGATATTCTCCACCACCATGGTTTTTACATTATTTCCACACCCTCTTTCACTCAGGTCCCTGAGTCATGGTAGGTGAGTATTAAGTGTACTTTATTGTTGAGATCTTAAGTATCTCTGGATAGTTCCCCTGAGTTGTGTTAGGTATTGTTGGTATGTGTCTCTATTGACCTTTCATGTGTTATCAGACTTGTGGTGATTGGTCTCCTGTTTGTCTCATCACTTTCTCATGCATTTCATTTGGGTCCTGTGTGAAGGCCAGGGGTGGAATTGGGTTGTCCCCCGCTCTCTCACTGCCTTCTGAAAAATACAAACAGAATCTCCATTGGAGAGTGACATCAATAAATGAGATAAGCACTGTTATTATGGCTAGCTTCTAAAGGGTGTAGCCTCTCTGTAGCTTTCTGGTAGTGGGAATTTCCCTTAGAAGCCCAGGTTTTTGGTCCCCATAAGGTTTTTGCCTTGGATCCTAGCTCCAGCTAAGGGTTCCTTGTCACTAAGTGGATCTCTTAGCCAATCAGTAAGCTGTTGATTACCCACTAGGTTTAGGACCACTACTGCACAGATGAACACTTCTTGACTTGCTTGTGTCTTCCATGTAGCAATGTGTTCAGCATTTTTGTGACAACTGTTATTATGGTATATCATGCGTCTTTGCTTTCTCCAAATATCATTGACCAATTTCTCCTGGCAGCTCATGCTATACCTTCCAGTGCTACACATGCTACCATCTGAGAGCTGGTTACCATTCTGGATCTAGCAGGATCTCTTGGTGTTGTTTGATGATACTCTGTGATTTCTTCAGCAATAGGGTCTTACCTTAGGCCTGGGACAGGTATTCAAGAGCCTTGACAGAAGTCTTTCACATTTTGGGGACCTCGTGGGTCTCTTTGATCAATAGTTCAGTGTGGGAAGGAATCAATAACTGGGACAAGGAGATGCAAGCCTTGAACAATTATTATTGAGGTTAGACTTCCTCCCATTCTATTCATGGCCCCTCATGCCAGGTGGTGCCCACAACTTTCTCAGGAGCTTACTGTATTACTGTTTTATGGTGTTGATTCATTATTAGTTTATTATATGAGGCCCCCACCTTCCTACTCCTCTCCCAATTCTTCCCATCATCTCCTTTTACAGTCTCTCTGTTCATTGACAAAATTTTTTTAATGTTCAGGCTTAACCTGAATACATATGAGGGAGAATATGTGGCGCTCGGCTATCTGCTCTTGAGTGAGGTCACTAAGAATGACCTGCTCCAAGTCCATCCCCTTTAAAAAAATTATCATGTCATTTTTCCTTTCAGCTGTGTAGAATTTCATAGTGTATATGTACCACAAATTTGATATACATTCATCCATTGATAGGTATTTGGGTTGGTTCCAATTCTTTGCTATTATGAATTGAGTTGTTATAAACAGGGTTCAGCAAAAGGCTCTGTCTTTTGGCAAGGAAAATTGGGGTTAGATACCCAGTAGAGGGAAAGCTGGGTCCTCTGGTAGCTCTATTTTCATCCTGCTAAGGAGCCTCCACACTGCTGTCCAAAATAGGTGTACAAGTTTGCAATCCCACCAGCAGTGAATGAGGGTCCTTTCCCCCCACGTTCTCACTAACATCTAATGTTGGTAGATCTTTTAATGATTGCCATACTTTTCATTTCTTCCGTGGATGCTGGCTGTTGTGGATGCTGCGCTGCACTGGTGGCTGGTCTGCAGCTGAGTTAGGGAGGGAGTAGGGCATGTAACGACTCCCTGGGTGGGCAGAACGTGAGCCGGTGAGAAAAAACTCTCATGATACAGGCACCGTGGGTAGAATGGGCAGATCACTATTGTATGTGGAAGGGTCATATATATAGTAGAAGTCAGGGGAAAATTAGAGGCAGCAAGAGGATTGGTTGGGGCAGGGTGGTCTGTGGATGTCCCAGGAGTGGATAGGCAAGGGCCTATCCTGTGAATGCCTAATTTGCAAAAGTTGAGGGGCTTGCTCAGCCCTGAGTGGTGGGAAGTATGTGATTCTTAGACATGAGTTTGATGGTGGCAGCTATGGAGAAACTGTGACCTGGAACTGTCACCTATTGTCCAGCACCACTGGGGTGAGGACACAGGGTTCACTGTGGCTTGCCAGGGGGCCTGGAAGTTTAAGATCAAGGGAGGAGTGTGGTGAAGCGCCTTCCGGGTCTCAGTGCAGAGACTTTACCAGGGCTTCAGCCTGTCTCAACCTCCCTTAACCCCATATCCTCCACTGACTGGAGTAAAGTGGAATCTGATTGTTGATTTGATTTGCATTTCTCTCCTGGTTAATGACATTGAACATTTTCTCAAATGGGAGTTGGCCATTTGTATTTCTTCTTCTGTGAATTCCTTGTTGATTTCAGTTCCCCATTTTTTGAGGGCTGCTTGTTTCCTTTTCATTTAATTTTTTGAGTTCTTTGTATGTTCTAGATATTAGACCTGTATCCGTGTTGTAGCTGGCAAAGATTAACTCCCAGTTTGATAGTGGTCTATTGGTTTTGAGTATAGTCTTCTTGTTTGTACAAAAGCTTTTCAGCTTAATGAGATCCCATTGTTTAAGTGGTTGGTACACTTCCTGGGCTATCAGAGGTTTGCTCAGGAAGTTTTTCCCTATTTCTATCCTGTAGAGAGTTCCCCCAATTTTTTATTCCAGGGTTTTCATAGTTTCAGGTCTTATTTTGAGGTCTTTGATCCATTTGGAGTTGATTTGTTCATGGTGATATGAGAGGGCTTAGTTTCATTTTCTTGTGAGTATTAATCTAATTTGTCCAACACTATTTGTTAAAGATGCTATCTTTATGGCAGTTAACATTTTTGGCTTCTTTGTCAAATATGAAGTAACTATAGTTGTTTGAGCTTAGGAAACGGTCTTCAATTCTGTTCCATTGGTCTATCTACTTTTGTGCCAGTACCATGCTGTTTTTGTTACTATGGCTTTGTAGTATATCTTCAGGTTGTGTATGGTGATACTGCCTGATGTGCTTCTTTTAGTAAGGATGGCTTTGGATATTCGAGGCTTTTTGCCATTCCAAATAAATTTGGAAATTATTATTTTTTTGTCTGCAAAGAATAAGGTTGGTATTTTTATTGGTATTGTGTTGAATCTGTATATAGATTTTGGAAGTATTGCCATTTTCACAATATTAATTCTACCTATCCAGGAGCATGGAAGATATTTCCATGTTTTTATGGCATCCTCATTTTCTTGCTTGAACATTTTAATGTTTTCATTATACAAGTCTTTTACCTCCTTGGTGAGTGTTATTCCAAGCTATTTGATTTTATTTGTGGCTATTGAAAATGGGACTGTTTTGCTGATTGCTTTTTCTGTATGTATGTCTTTTGCATATAGAGAGTCTAGTGATTTTTGTGTGTTGATTTTGTATCCTGCCACTTTACAGAAGGTATTAATCACCTTCAGTTGTTTGATGTTGCTGATGTTTGGTCTGATATATATATCAGATATATATCACATATCATATATATATATATATATATATATATATGAGATCATGCCATCTGTGAAAAGGTATAGTTTCACTTCTTCCTTTCTAATTTGTATCCCTTTTATGTCTTTCTCCCATCTTATTGCATTGGCTAGAAATGCAAGGATTATGTTGAAGAGCAGTGATGAGGGTGGGCACTCCTGTCTTGTTCCCAAATTTACTGGGAACTCCGCCTTGAGTTTTTCCCCATTGAGTATTATTTAGGTTTTAGGAATTTTATGGCCTTAATTATGTTGAGATACAGGCTCTCTATTCCAAGTCTTTCAAGTGTTTTGATCATGAAGTGATATGGAATTTTATCAAAAGCTTTCTCTTCATTGGTTGAGATGACCATGTGTATTTTGTGGGTAAGTTTATTAAAGTGGTAGCTAATATTGATTTCCATTTGTTGAACTAACCTTGAATCCCTGGGATGAAGCCTACCTGGTTGAGATGGATAATACTGTTAATATATTGTTGGATTCAGTTTGCAGTGATTTTATTCAGAATTTTTGCATCTTAATTCATGACGCATATAGGTCTATAGTTTTCCTTTCTGGGTTTATCTTTGTCTGGTTTGGTATTAAGGTGATGCAAGGTTCATAGAAGGAGTTTGGAAGTATTCCCTGCACTCTAATTACTCTCAAAAATCTTCAGAAAGAGTGGTTTGAATTCTGTGATGGTTTGGTAGAATTTGGCTGAGAATCAATCATGACCTAGACTTTTCTTTATGGTGAGGTTTTTGATTACATTTTGATGTTGATCGATATGAAAGTTTTATTTAGGAGATTTATCTACTCTGTGTTTACTTTTGGTAGGTGGTAGGTATCCAAGAATTTGTCTATTTCTTCCAGATTCTCCAATTTTGTGGAATAGAGGTTTTGGAAGTATGTCCTGATGATTCTTCCAATTTCATTGGTGTCTGTTGTGATCTCTCCCTTTCATTTCCGATTTTTTGATTAGGACTTCTCATTTTTCTACTTGGTTAAATTGGCTAGGGGTTTGTCAATCCTGTTTATTTTTTCAAACAACCAGCTTGTTGTTTCATCAATTTTTATAATTGTTTTCTTTGTTTCTAATTCATTGATCTCTGCTCTGGTCTTATTTCTTTTCATCTTATGCTCCTTGGGTTGGATTGTTCTAATTTTTCCAATGACTTTAGCTGGTTAGTTAGGTTGTCAATTTGAGATCTCTCTGTCTTTGTTATGAAGGCATTTAGTTCTATAAAATTTCCCCTTGGGAAAGCCTTAGGCACTGGAGGCAAGTGCCTTAACCGCTGAGCCATCTCTCCAGCCCAATGGTGTTATTGAGTCCTATTATTTCCCTGTTGAACTTCTGTTTTGATGATTGTCTAAAGATGACAGTGGTATATTAAAGTTTCCAACTATGATGGATTTGGAGTTTGTTTTTGTTTCAATTTCTATTAATTTTTGCTTTATGAACTGTGGTGTACCTGTGTTTGGTGAATACATGCTTAAGATGGTGATATTCTCTTGTTGGATTGTTCCAGTGATCAGTAAGAAGTAACTTGATTGTCTTTTTGAATTGATTTTGGTTTGAATTCTATTTTGTCTGATATTAGTCTAGCAACCCCTGCTTGTTTTTTATTTCCATTAGTGTAGGAGATCATTTTCCATCTTTCAACCCTGAGGAAGTTCCTGTCTTTAGAGGTGAGGTGCATTTCTTAGAGGCAGCATATGGAAGGATCTATTTTTGTGAACCATCCTTCTAGACTGTGTCTTTTTATTGGAGTGTTTATATCATTAATGTTCAAAGTGATAACTATGAGGCTTGACTCAATCACTGCCATAGTATAGGGTTTATGGGATTTGCTGCCTCTCTTGTCATTTCGTCCTCTCTAGGCTTGATTATTGTGACCAACTTCTGGAGGGTTTTTTGGGTTGGTTGCTTGGCTCTTCTGTGTGGAATATTTCATGGAGAATTTTCTGTAGGTTTGCTTTAGTGTCTATATAATTGTAGAGCTGGCTTTTGTTTTGAAATATTTTCCTTTATCCATCTATTAAGAGGGATACTTTCATAGGGTACAATAGTTTACGTTGAAAGCCAGTGATTTAGGCTTTGAAATATGCCATTCCAAGCGCTTCTCATTTTCATAGTTTCTGAGGAGAAATCTATTGTAACTCTGATGGGTATGCCTTTATATGTATTTTGTTGTTTTGCTCTTGCTGCTTTTAGAACCCTCTTCTTGCTTTCAATGTTTAGCATTTTCACTACAATGCATCTTGAGGTGTTTCTTCTTTGGTCCTGCATGTTTGGTGTTCTTTGTGTTTCCTGTATCCGGATGGGATACTTTTTTGCTAGAAAGGGGAATTTTTCCTCAATAATTTTGTTGAATATGTTCACAATGTCTTTGGCCAGGATTTCTTCCCTGTCATGGTTTGATCCAGGTATTCACCACATACAAATGAATGTGTTACTATTGATCAATCCTCAGCTGATGGCAGTTTGGGTTTTACAACCTCTCTGGAGATGGGACGGATTTATGATGTTTATAAGCCAACTTCCCCTTGTCACTGGAGCTGTGTTGTTGGGGCTGGCATATAGGGGTTATAAGCCAGCTCCCACTTGCCAGTGTTTAGCACACCTTCCTGCCATTGTTTGCAGTGCTGTGGCAGAGGTGATGTCCACCCCTCTGCTCATGCCATCATTTTTCCTGCCATGATGGGGTCTCCCCTTGAGTCCATAAGCCAAATAAACCCATTCCTCCACAAGCCACTTTTGCTTGGGTTCTTTCTGTGCAGCAACAGAGATAGCTGACTGCATCATTCCCCCTATAGTATCCCCATGATCCAGAGGTTTGGTCTTTTAAGGGTGTCCCATAGTTCCCTCATAAATTTTCACATGCTTGCTTGAACTTATCTAAGTTTTTGTTATCCCAATCTATTTCTTCTGCTTTGTCTTCCATGTCTGAGGTTCTATCTTCCAGGTTATTAACTCTGGTAGTGAGTGATTCTAGAGATGTTTTAAATATCTCCATTTGATTTTGGTTTTCCAATAGAGCTTTTTCATTGTCTCCATCTCTTTGTTTAGTTGCATTTTCAATTTGAAGGTTGTCTTACTTAGTGCATTTTGGTAGTCATTCTTTTATTGGATTATGATTTCATTTAGTTAAGCCAGCTGATTCTTGAGCACCTCTGATTGCTGGTTTGCCTTTAGCTCATTTACTGTTCTACCAAAGTCCTCCATTTTTCCTCCATTGTGTTAATCCCGGTGGTGAAGCTTGTGAGCTGATTCTGCACATTTCCACTTATATTATCAATTTTTACATCCATTTCCATTAATAATCTAGATATATATGCCATGGAGAGATGTCCTGAACATGTTGCCATCTCTTCCTGGTCTTGGATCACTTCTTTTCTTTGGTATTTTCATTGGAGACTTCCAAAGTGGGACTAGGTATACTTGATGTGGGACACTGCATCTCTGTCCTTTTTGCATTGTGACATGCCCATGTTCAGATGAGAAATTTGTTTTCTATGCACCTTCAGCAAGATCTGGGACCTTACAAGAGTTTGCTGGCAAGGATTGGTGAGGTTTTAGCACATGAACATTCCTCTGGTGCCAGGAAGTATGGAAGGTGTTCAAGTCTTCAGCAGCAGTAGCAGGCTGGGGGCTGGACCTACCTGAATTTGGGATTGGTGGGTGAGGTCACAGGACTCATGGGCTGGTGAGGAAACAAGGCAAAGCTCCTTACCTTGACCTCACCCAGGGCAGTGCTTCAGGTAGCAGAGTCTCTAGGCATAAGAGCTGGCTGGAGGCCAAGGCACAGGTCCCAAACCTGGCCTCCCCTGGCATCAGGTGGTTTATGGGTGGGGTCTTATGTTTACAATCTGGTCTAGAGCTAAGTGGGGGCATGCTTACCTGGCCTGGAACCAGGGTCAATGGGCAGATGGTGGGGTCAATAGACTGGTGGAGAACCAAGGCACAGCTCCCTCACCTTGTGTTGCCTAGGGTCGAAGGATCACATGGCACAATCCTGGTGAGATGTCTAGGCAGTGGTTTGCAACCTGGCCTCACCTGGGGTCAGCAACTTAATGGTCAGATTCCCAGGTGTGCAGACTGGTCTGCAGCAATGCAGTGGCTTGCTTACCTGGCCTGGAACTTGGAGTCAGTGGGCAGGAACATGGGGCACATGGGCTGGTATGGAACCAAGGCACAGCTCCTACACCTTGCTTTGCCTAGGGTCAGGGGATGTTGGGGGCAAAAGGTCCTGTGGGGGGCCAAGGCACAGGTCTACAACCTGGCCTCACTAGTGTCAGTGGGTTAATGGGCCTTATTCTTTGATTTTTATCCTTTGAAGCATCTTTATAGGGGGCCGGTGAGAATATTCAGTGTTTAAGACACCTGCTTGCAGATCTTAAAGACCTCGGTTCAATTCCCCAATACCCATGTAAAGCCAGATGCACAAGGTGTCTCATGTATCTGAATTTCATTGGCAGTGGCTAGAGATCCTGGTAAGCCCATTCCCTCTCTATCTATCTATTATATATCATCCATCTATCTATCTATAATCATCTATCTATCCATCTATCATCTATCTCTCCTTTCCTCTTTCTCACATAAATAAATAAAATATTTAAAAAATCTTTTTAAACATTTAAAGTATATTTTAAGCTAGTTTAGAGTTTTAAGGTAATTTACTAATCATTCTGTCTGCTGATCATTTTATAGTATATTTCATAATTTTTAATTTGGTATCCTTATATGTCATCTTCCCCCTAATTAGAATTCCACATGATATTAGTTGAATATATTGAGAGCCGTGGTGGGGGAGATTATGCAGAGGCATGGCCAGGAGAACCTGGCTGAATACTAGGCTATCCATGGTCCCCTGTCACAAGGACTGATCCAGACGACCCATGGAGGAGGTTATCCAGCGGATTGGGGAGGGTAGGGCAGCGGGGAATTGGTGATAACAACTCATTGTTTGCCCACTAAATATTGTAACTCATTATGGACAATAAAAAAATTTCTTTGGTCATATACTTCCTTGGTATAAACTTGGATTCATTCCAATGAACAATGTATATTGCATTTTAAATGTCAGATTATGTAAGTTTAGAGATTTGATTTCTTGTGAGAATTTGGTCTTTTAGTCATACACAATCTAAGGGAAGGATTATCCCCCAGGCAGTATGCATATTTTGTCATAATCTCTGTTTTCTGGGGATAGTACTTTTAGTACTTTCACTGGCCTGGAAGTCTTGCTGGGACTCTTCCTGACATTTTACAAGCATAATGTCTGTGTGCACACATTATGACCAAAATCTACTGTTTAAACATATGTGGGTCTCTACACTTCTGCACTTACCTTACGCCAACTGGGGCCCATTGATGAGTCAAAAGTGTACATGTCTTTTTTCTTTGCTACTGATTTTGATGTTTATCAAGGCCTTTTACATATTTCTAACTGCCTTAGTGAAGTATTTAAAATTATGACTGATTCATTTTACCCATAATTTCTTAGCATCTGAGTGGGAGTAGTTATTCTTTAACTCAATATTCACATTGATAAGATCCTAATTATAGAGTTTTCTTGAAAATAAATGAGATTTTGCCCTTAGGAAATTTAACAAACTACCTGATAAAGGCTTGATTCTATTTCTGACATTCTTCATTATTATAGATCAATGTGAGAATATCAAAAGAACCTAAGGCTGCTGATAAGGGTGAGGGAAGAAGCAGTTGTAGGAAGTATAAGCTTTGGCTTATTTCCATATAATGTTCTTGATTATTGGCAAGTGTTTGCAAAGGTCTTATACCTGTTCCCAAAAGATTTCTTTGTCATACCTTCCAAATTGATTTCGGCATTGCCAGTGGATTCCTGTCTTTCTCTGAGTACTCGCATAATCATTTTCTCATTATTTCCATGAAGGTATTATGAAAACCACAGTAAAATTCTTTGCTTACAGTGTTGTATAGAGTTTCAAGTAAAATTTTCAACAATTTATTAATTGCATGAACACAATTTACAAGATGACAAAGCCAGTTCCTCCAATAGATAAAGTCTTTGAATACTGCATCAAAGTGATGGACAAGTAGCACATGTTTGACTATGTCTATAATTTACCACAACAGGTATCACAGGTCATGGATGCTAAGCAGATGGTAATAGTTTTCTTTAATTAACCATTACAGTGTCATGAAAATAATAATCCTCTAATTTAACTCCTTAAGAAACCAAGAAACACTGATTAAGCGATAATTTTTTAGGTTCCATGCTATCTTTAGCTTGCATTAACACTTCAAATTTATGTAATATACATTATCATTATTTCAAGAAAGAATAGTCTTTTTAAGAAAAAGTACTTATAATTACCAATAAATGAAAATAACATAAGAGTAATATAGGGATAGTTAATGATGCTATCTTTTTAGCCATAAAATAGTTAATGTTATTAAAATGATACTCATGCACACAAGAATAACAGAGTATTACCATGCATTATTCAGAGATAAAAGATTAGATGCAAATGATTTTATTATTAGCAATAAATTATAAAAATAAACTGCATGCTATTCAACAAACTGAACAAAATAAAAATTGAGCTAAAGAAAACAGAATTTGATCAACAACAATGAAAGCAGAAAAATAAATTTATTAATGGCTTGTGTAAAGTCCAGTAGCCAAATCTGGCCAAAGAAATGACACATGCATAGTATCTGAATGAAAAGGAGAAAATGATAAGAAATATTACATCAACTTAAAAGAATACAATAATAAATGGAAAAACCTTAATGAAACACATTCTTTTGAAAATACTGGCTAATAAAAACATCTCAAGAAACAGAAAATATATGTAGTCTTATAAACATACTGGATTTTATACTATATCAATGATTCACTACTGATTAAACTTTAGCTTGGATCATTTTACTGGTTTGTTCTTTCTATTCTTAAGCCATTAAATTGTTCCAGATATTTGCTTAGGAATGTTAAATTTAAATTATATTTATTCCCCCAACACAAACAGCAAGGAAGAAATGTTATCCACCATCTATAATAACCCAATAAATGATGTTTAATATAATCTCCAACTTTGGTTAAAATGTCACATCTCTTCTGAGAAGAGTGTTTGCTTAGAGTTAAGAGATGTTGACCTTTTGTAATATATAGATATTTTTTAAATAAGCATCCTGGCCTTAAAGAAGAAGACACTAACCCTCAGTGTGTAGCCAGAGGAATGGTGTCCTCATGAAAAAAGCAGAAGGTCCCTGTTGAGACTTCATTAACAAACACAGAGTCCAGTGCCACTGCAGGATGTACTTACTATATATCATGTCTGTGCTCGCCAGGTGCCTTCCTAGTGGATATGAAGCCCAGAGTAAATCAGAATGACCCAAGGAAAGGAAAAAAGCCATGGCAAATTGCAGCCGAAAGCACAGAAAGCAATGACAATAACGAGAATGTCAATCTTGGGGCTGGGGAGATAGTTTAGTCCATAAAGTGCATGCCATGCAAATCTGAGGATTTGCCTTTGATCCTCAGAATCTGTACTTTAAAAAAAATCCTGGGATAGTGTCATCTGTTTATAATCCCTGAGCTGGGTTGGTGGAGACAGAAAAATATTGTTGACTCATTGGCCAGCCATTCTAGCAGACTTGGTGATCTCCAGGCCAATGAGAAAGCTTGTGTCAACAAAAGGTTTTCCTGAGAACGACCTCTGAGTTTGTCCTCATGCCTCCATGTACATGTACACATACATGCACATGTACACACATTGTTATACACAATCATGAACACACACAAAGAATGTTAATCTTTGTTTAATAATTAGGATGTATCAGAGATTTTCTAAATTAAATATTAACACATGTAATTTCCATAACAGCCTGAAAGGGGTTATATTTTCTAAAGGTGGAAAAACGACACTGAAGCCAAAATACTAGCTTTAAGTCAACATATTAGTAGTTAATAGCATTTGGATTAAAATCTAAAGAACACACAAGGGAAAAGAAGACAGCAGACAAATAGACTGAGCTGGCTAGCTACCACCCAGTTCCTGCTCAGAATATTCTTGGATTCCTCTTTAATTTAGTCCTCAGGTCCCTCTGGAGAGTGGTCATAAACTCCAGGGCTGCCCTAATAAGGACTCGGGGGACTTTACTGTGTCTGTTTACAACATTCCTTTTCTAGGAGTCTGTACCCTGATGGATGGATAGCCTAGTGTCTGTGAGTCTGGCCCATGGCTAGGTGATTCTCACAGGAAACTCAGTTGTGTTGGTAGGCATATTAGTTACTTTTCTCATTGCTGTAAACAAATACTGGAACAGAAGCAATTTAAGGAAAGAAAGTGTTTCTTTAGGCTTACAATTTCGAGGGAAAGTTTCATTCCAGGGAAGGCGGGAGCATGAAACAGAGCTGGTTACATTGTAAGCAAAAAGAGAATGAACAGGAATTGAGACCTGGATATAAAACTTCATGACCTCCAATGACCCATTCCTTCAGCAAGTACAGTCTTCTCAGACAGCACCACCAACTCAGGCCCAGTGTTCATAATATGATGCCTAAAGTGGACATTTCATATTTAAACCACAATGGTAAAATATTGGCAAGATGTCTCTTCTCTGACCAGGTTCCAGTTTATTACTTCCAAAGTAGGCCCTTGATCTGAGAGCAATGCATGGGAAGATGGTCATAGCTGGGTGGGTTGATTGGAGAAACCAAAATAGCAAAAACCTGTGGAATACCAGGAACAGATTATTACATGGAAAGGGCAATGCTGAGCACTCATAGGAAGTCTAGAGATAGCACAGTGCTCAGCTCATGGGTAAGAGGATTGTGGCTTAGGGCCTTTTGGAAGTCCAGGATGTTATCTAAGCAGGTTTCCCAAGGAAACAATGGATGGGTTAAGAACAAACAGGCATAAATTTCATAGGGCCAGGTTCTGCCTGTCGAAAAAATGTAGAGAACTTGGCATTTCTTAAAAATAAGGAAAGCATGAGGAAAATCTGAAAAGAGAACTGAAAAAGCTCAGAAAAGAAATAGAAGAAAGCAAAAACAATAATAGAATGAAAAAATAAAAATTAGAAGAAAAAGAAAGCAGTAACATTCTGGCAGAGAGTAGATGGAGTGGGAAAATCCCATTGAAACAGTTAAACTGAAAATAATAAATACATAACTGATATAAAAGATAAAGGCCCAATATATGCATAATCGATATTTTTTAAAGCTAGTGTAGACAGAACTGGTTCAGACATTCAATGCCAAAGAAGGGAAGTTTCAAGAATGTTAATAGATTCAATATTAAAGAAAAGATATTAAATGTAATTGATATTATTAATAAGTCCAAAAGGAAAAATGTTTGGGTTTCTTTAGATGTCAATAAGGCATTGGATAAAAACTGAAATTCATTTTTTTTAACAAGTTCAGTGGTTGTCAGCAAGATGGTGGACTAGGAGTTCACATGCTTGTATACCTCTGCAAAAACAAGAATTCTGCAGCCCAATCCCAGACAAAATCCACTGTTGGGAGCCTTAGGCTTCAGGTAGGAGATAATGAAACTTTGATGGGGCTGAAGATAGAGTAAAATCTTTCTGAGAGTTAAGACTTGCCCCAGGTCACAGGCCCACCAATCAAACAGCTCAATAACAAGAAGACAACCCAATAAAAAAATAAATAAAGGGATCTAAATAGATTTTTCTTAAAAGAATACATACAAATGTCTAATGGATATAGTAAAAGTGCTGATCATCATGGTTACCAGAGAAATTAAAAAACAAAACTAAAGTGAGATATCACCTCATACTTTTAAAAATTCCTACTACCAATAAATAAATAATAAGTAAATATAAACAAACATGTTTGTGTAAGTGTGGAGAAAAGAAATCCTTATGCAACACTGATGGGAATGTAAACTTTTCCAGACATCATGGAAAACAGTAGTGGGGGGGGGGTTCTTCAAATTACTGAAGAGTTACTATATAATCTAGCTATCTTACTTTTGGTAGAAGAAAAATTTGCATACATTGCACCATGATATACAGTTGCTAAGATATGAAAGCAATCTTGGTGACTGAATAAAGAAAATGTGGCATGTATTTAAAATGGAGTATTATTTAGCTTGTGGTGAGTCTTTCTTATTATCAAATAATGAATCCAACATACATTTTACTGAGTGATAGGAATCATGTACAGATCACGTGCCTGAGTTCAGTTCATAAATGTAATCTAAAAATGGAAGTATAGAATCGTGTTCTGTGGATTGCGTAGGGAGTAGTTGCATGCATCAACTCCCTGTTTGTCCACGGAGCTGTATGGATAGAGTCTTGGAACAGCGGTGAGCCAACGAGAGGAAGAACTCTCAGGAGGCAATTTCAGTGAATAGCTCATAAAAAGGTTGCTTATATAGAAGAAAAACCAGAGGCAGGGGCATAAGCGACAAGGAGATTGGTGGGGGCAGGGTGGTCTGTGAATGTTTCATGAAGGGATTGGCAGGTGCCAGTAACCTGTCTATGCCTGGTTTGCACAGATAAGTTGGGGGGACTTTCTCAGTCCTAGGTGGTGGGAGTGACTTTAGGTATGTAACAGACAGTGGTGGCTGTAAAGGAGCTGTGACCTTTGAACTTTCTAATTGCCAAGGCTTGTTATTAGTTTATAGGTGAAGTAAGTCAACTCTAGTAAACTCGGGCCTTGAAGTCCCTGGGCTTACCCAGGTTTGTTGGGGTCCACTAGGCGGCTGGAGTTTAGGGGAAAGGAAGGAGATAGCCAAACTTCTACCAGTCTCAAATAATGAGATAATCAGGGTTTCAGGCCAGCTTCAACTTTCCTTTAACCCTCTGTTCTCCATGCCTCTCAGCAAGGCTACATATAGAATGAGGCTTACTAGAGACCAGGGGAAAGAGGGGACTGTAATAAGGGAGATGGTCATAAAGTACAGAATTTAGGTTAGGTTAAAAATGAGTAAATGTATTTATTTTACAGAATAGTAAGTATAATAAATAATAAGGCATTTTGTATCTCAAAATTGCTAAGTAGATTTTAAATGTTCTCAGCACAAAAAGTATGTAAGATGATAAATTTGTTAATTATCGCCAACTAATCAGTATATATTTTTAATGTTTATCAAAATATCACATTGTACTTAATGAACATATACAATTTGTTAATTAAAGATAAAATTAAAGAAGCTTTGTATTGAAATGAAAAATAACTCAAAAATAAATGGGCAGTCTTAATGGTTACGTGGCTAAATTTATCCTAATTTTAGCCAGTATAAATAACAAAGGTTATCTTGTCAACAATTTGTATAAAATGTCACTGAAATGTTAGCAAAATTTTTCATGTAAGGAAAAAAATTCATAAACTTGAAAAAGTAATAAAGAGGTAACATGATTTTTAAATTAAAAAAAATTATAGTTTAAAAAATTACCATAGAAAGTAATGGGCTTAATCATAGCATTTTTATAAGTACTTTGTTTTTGTTAATTCTTCTTCCCCAATTACCTTCCCCATCCTGTCATCCTGCTGTCTTGTCTTTTTCCTCCCCACACCAGCTCCCTTTCTGCTTTCTCTGGAGCCTTCTCCCCTGCTGCCACTCTTTAAATTTATGTTAGGGCCTGTTTTTCCCATTTTATGATATCATTTCTCTCTCAAGACTTGTATCTTCATACTCATATGTGTGCACATAAAAAAAGTAAAATTTAGGATCTGCATATGGGAAAAAGAATGGAGTATTTGTCTTTCTAAATCTGGAATACTTTACAACACCATAATTTATATTTAGATCATTTTTTTTGTCAAATGTCATGCCTTAATTTTTGTTATAGCTGAATAAAAATTCCAATTGTGAGCCTGTTGTGGTGGTGAATGTCTTTAATCCCAGCACATGGGAGGCAGAGATAGAAGGATAGCCGTGAGTTCGAATCCACCCTGAGAATATATAGTGAATTCCAGGTCAGCCTGGGCTACAGTAAGACCTTAACTGAAAAATCGAAACAAAAAAATAAAAAAATAAAATGAAATTCCATTGTGTATGTTTAACATATTTTACTTGTCCGTTCATCTGTTAATAGATTAGGCTAGTTCTATTACTTAGTTATTGCAAATAATGCTGCAATAAACATGGAACACAAATATCTCTGTATTAAGACTTAAAGTCCTTTTGTTGTTGTTGCTGTTGTTAAAGTAGGGTCTCACTCTAATCAGACAGACCTGGAACTCACTCTGTAGCCCAGTCTGCCTTTGAATTTATGGCAATCTCTCTACCTCAGTCCACAGAGTGTGAGATTAAAGGTACGGTTCAGGAATATATTCAGGAAAGGAATAGATAGGTCTATGATAGTCCTAGTTTCAGTTATTTAGAAACTCCCATGCTGATTTTCATAATGACTGCATCAATTTACAGTTCTACCAGAAGCTAATAAGGTTTCCACTTTTCTTACAATCTCACCAGCAATTTGTCATTTGTCCTTTTGATGTTAGTCATTCTGACTGGAGTGAGATAGAAAATTACAGTAGTTTTAATTTGCATTGTCCTAATGCTAAGGATGGTGAACACTTGAAAATGTTTATTGCCATTTTTCTTTTTGCTTTTTATAATGGTCTGTTCAGTTCATTGGCCCATTTATAAATTGGAGTATTTGGGTGGGAGTTAGTGTTGAATTTTTCCAGTTACTTACTCTGTATATTAATTTCCTGTTTGAAGTATATATGGCAAAGACTTTTTTCATATTACATAGGCTGTGTTAAAGTTTCTCATAGTTTTCTTTTTTTTTTTTTTTGTTTTTTTTCGAGGTAGGGTCTCGCTCTAGCCCAAGCTGACCTGGAATTCACTTTGTAGTCTCAGGGTGGCCTTGAACTCACGGCGATCCTCCTACCTCTGCCTCCCGAGTGCTGGGATTAAAGGCGTGCACCACCACGCCCTGCTTTCTCATAGTTTTCTTTGCTGTGCAGAAGACTTAAATTTCATACCAACTCATTTGGCATTTCTTGGGATTATTGCCTGTGCTATTGGAATGTATTCTGGAAAGTTCTTGCTTGTGCCTTTGTCATAGAGTGTTTATGCATTCTTCCAGCAGTTTAAGTATTTCAGATACATATTACATTGAACAATTCTGATTGATTTTTGTGCAGAATGAGTGATCTGGAACCACTTCCATCCTTTTACATGTGGATATGCAGGTTCCACTTGATAAAGAAGAGGTCTTTTCTTCAAAATATGTTTTTCATATATTTGATATTGATTGACATATAAAAATTGGGTAACAGTGGTATACAGGTTTATTCCTGGGCATTCTGCATTTGTGTGTGTGTGTGTGTGTGTGTGTGTGTGTGTGTGTGTGTGCTAGTACCATGTTGTCTTTTGTCACTGAGACTAATTTGTCACTTCGTCACTGTGGCTAATTTGAGGTTGGACCATAGTGATACACAGTGTTCTTTTGGCTTAGGGTTGCTTTTGTGCTTCTGTATGAATTTAGCATTATTTTGCCAATTCTGTGAGAAATGTCATGGGAATCTTGATAGAAATTGCATTGATTCTGAAAATAAATTTTGTTAAATATAACCATTTTCACAATGCTTCCTTGTGCACTATAATATGAACTAGTTTGGAGAAACTTCCATGGGTTGTTGAAAGGAGTGTATATTCTCTATTGGATAGAATGCCTTTTAGATATCTGTTTAATCTATTTGATCTATTATATAATTTAACTCTGAATTTTCTTTGCTGAATTTTAGTTTAAAATATCTATCTAAAGATAGACATGTGGTAATGAAGTTTCCCACTATCTGACATTTCATGTTTTTTAGTGTCTCCTTTATGAGACTGGAGTCCCAAGACTTGGTGCATAAATATTTTTAAATCATTATATCTTATTGAATTAATACCTTTATTAGTATGCCTTCTTAAATCTCTCCTGACTAGTTTTGGTTTGCAGTCTACTTCATCAGCTATGAGGATACCTGTACCATCTATTTTTATAGCTTCCATTCTATCTGCTTTGTAGTATGATGGTCTTCCTTGGACTCTCAGTTTTTGAATTTCTTTGTCAGTGAGGTACAGTTCTTGGACACAACAAGTAGTTGGGTCTTAGGTTTCTGATTTGTTTTGTTTTGAGGCAGGGTCTCAATCTTGTTCAGGATGACTTGGAACTCATGTTGCAGCTCGAGGCTGGTCTTCACCTCATGGCAATTCTCCTACCTCAGCTTCCCTATTGCTGAGTGCTGGGACTAAAGGTGTGCACCACCACATCCAGCTTTGGATTTTTTCTTAAATTCAGTCAGAGTCCATCTTTTAGTTGGTGAATCGAGGCCATTTGCATTTAAGATTATTAACTGGAGGGCTTTGCTGTTTTCCATGGTTTTGTCAGTTGTTGTTCTGCTGGGTTGGATTGTTGGTAGTTCTTTTGTTCTTCCCTTTTTAGTATTAGAGGTTTGAAAGCTTACTATGTTTGACAACACTGATTCCTTATCAGGAACCCTTGGTTCATCTATTCCTCTTTCCTGTGCTCTGGTGGAGGAGACTTCCTGTATCCTTACTGTATATATAGTAGTGTCTCTGAATGATTATTATATTTAAATGTTTTATTATGTATATTCACTGCACATAGTACTGGGTTACATAAAGGCATTTTCATACAATATATGTTGTACACTGAGCATGTCACCCCATGTCTCCTGGCTTTTACCTTTCTCTCCCTCTTTATTCCCTTAGTTTCACTTTAACTCATGTTGTAGATAAATACTTGTTTTTATATATCTTCATAAAATCCAGGAACTATAATGAGAGGAAGAATATGGTATTTGTCTTTCTGAGATTGGCTTCATTTGCTTAATATAATTATTTCCAGTTACATCAATTTCCTTATAATGATGGCCAAAAAAATCCATTATGTATATGCAACATTTTTTCTTTATTCATTCCTTTGTTGTTGGACTCCTAGGTTGGTTCCGTACCACAACTATTGTGAATAATGTTGCAGTAAACACTGAAATGCAATTATGTGTGTGTTCTCAATGTGCCTGCAGCAAGGGGAGGCAGTCAGGAGAATTCTCCTGCTCACAGAGACTTTGGTCTTCCCACTAGCAAAACAACAAGAGAGATCCAGTTTCAAACAAGGTGGAAGGAGAGGACTAACCCTTTGAGGTTGTCCTCTGACCTCCATAAGTGTGCTGTGACATGCACATATCATACATACCCAAACACACATATACATATACAAATAAAATTTAAAACATAAAGAGAAGGAAAGAATATGATTTGGTGGTATGAAAAGTAATAGAAAAGTTATGGTACCATGAGTGTAGAGAAAGGGCACTGTAAAAGCCTTTTATTGAGAAGCAAGTTAAAACACCCCAATCAAAGTACAAAGATGTAAATATTAAAATAAAATACAATTAAAAATTAAAAACTAACTAACTCTGGAGGCAGAGGGAGGAGGATACCTGGGAGCTCAAGGCCAGCCTTAGACTACAGAGTGAGTTCCAGGTCAGCCTGGGATAGAGTGAGATCCTAACTGAACAACAACAACAACAACAAAAACCCCAAAACACAAAAAAACTGACAACAAAAATAAGCCATCAAATAGAAGGCATTTTGAGCTTGTCCAGTATTTCTTCCTTGCTGGGATGATATTATTGTCCTTTGTCTCAGTGTCCTTCCAGGTAAGAAAGATTTCTGTGGCCAAAGTCTACTCTCCCCCCTCACCTTTCCCCAGTCCGAAGGTAGGTCTCATGCTTGCCCAGGCAGGCTTGGAATTTATAGTCTCAGGTTGGTCTCAAACTCAGGCTGTTCCTCCCATTTCTGCCTCCCAAGTGCTGGAATTGAAGTCATGTGCCCAGCTCAACGTCCACTTTTGGCCAGCATTCTCAAGTCCAAGCAAGAGCACCCACCATCTCTCCTCTCCACCCCCACAAATTACAATCTTGTCTCTAAGAGTTGTGGAATGCCTGTTTGCCTGTGTTGACCTCTTTTTCTACCTATCAGGATAAGCACCAAGTTCTTCCATAAGTGTACCGCAGTCCTGTGTAGCTTGTCCAGGCAATAGCAAGGGGTGTGGACACTGAAATCTCCCAGCTTCAGATTCCAGCCCCATGATTCTGCCTCTATCTCCATAGTCTGCTGTGCCCTGCAGTTTCTCCAGGCACTCTGTGTCAAGCCTCTAGTTTCAGTTAACTTCTCTCTCTCTTCCTCTCTCTCCCTCCCTTTCCTTCTCTCTCCTTCCCTTTCCCTCTCTCTCCCTCCCTCCCTCTCTCTTGCGCTGCTCAGTACTTGTGAACACACTTTCTAAAAAGCTATGGCTGAACTCAGCCTGGCACGAGGCACAAGCAGTTTGGCGCAGCTGAGAAGGCCGACTTGGCTTTATGATGGAGAAAACCCCACCCAGACTTATTTCTGTTTTCTTTAGCACCTCATATGAGCAGTCTCTTTTAAAAATGTATTTGTGTGTGCTTGTGTATGTGTGTGTGTGTGTGTGTGGGTAGGGCATACATGTGTGAAGGAAAATGTTCTTCCTCTTCTTTCTTTGGGACAGAGTCTCTTTTTGTTTTGCCTCTGGGAGTGACTTTAGCCATCCCCTGAGCTTCTGGATTCTCAGGACTTTTGCTGCAGGACACTGGGATCATGCACATGTGTGCTGCTTTGTGTCCTGCTTTACCTGGGTGCTGGGGGAGGGGGTCAAGCTCTGGTTGGCAAGCTTGCAAGCACTTTTAACAAGGTCACTTCCCCAGCCCAGGATGGATTTATCTGTCTATCTATCATCTATCTATCTATCTATCTATCTATCTATCTATCTATCTATCTATCTACTATCTGTCTATCTGTCTATCTGTCTATCTGTCTATCTGTCTATCTGTCTATCTGTCTATCTGTCTATCTGTCTATCTGTCTATCTGTCTATCTGTCTATCTATCTATCTATCTATCTATCTATCTATCTATCTATCTATCTATCTATCATCATCATCATCATCTATCATCTATCTATCTATCTATCTATCTATCTATCTATCTATCT
>PVHP010030838.1:0-21426 GCA_004024765.1 Zapus hudsonius | reverse complement strand
GGGAATTGAACTGGGGGCCTTAGGCACTGGAGGCAAGTGCCTTAACCTCTGAGCCATCTCTCCAGCCCGCCCTAGCACAGAGATTTGAAAGCAAGGTCAGAGAAAATTCTGGGATGTTTAGGGAGAATGAGCCTATTTCCAGGTGGAGGGATTCATTTGTCTGTTCATTGCACAAATTGTCTACTGTGTGTGGAGCCACTTCCGGTTGCCTTTGGGTCTATCATGCAACTTGAGCCTCACTTACCTCATTCCAAGCTGAATGGGCTGATAACCTTTGTAATTCCATCCCAGGGTGAGAAGATCAAGTGGGATAATGGGTATGAAACAGCAAAGAGCTACTTGACGCAGGGCTGCCCAGGCACTACGCAGCGTGCAGCACTGAGAGTACAGTGAGCTGAAAGGGAGGTTGCTGGTGAGGGTCTTAAATTTACTCTCATGTGCACCAGCCACGGTGAGTTCTTTTGTGATGGCATGTCCGTGCCAGTGCCTGGGTTTTCAAGGTGTGCCTAACTAGAGTTGCATTTTTTGGGAACCTATAAGGTTCTACAATGAAACCAAGAGAATAAAACAAAGCAAAAGCATTTTTGTTTTTATATTTGTTGCTATAACCCCTTCATTTCTAAGCATCCAGGACTCTACCTCCAGATTCTTAGTGATGTCCACACCGAGGTCTCTTTGCTGCTGCTCCCCCACAGTCCACAAGTAGGCCATGCTTCTAGAAGGGTTAGTAGGACCACAGATGTCAATCAGGGCCGAGTTGGAGCATTGAAGGTCTCTGCTAGAGGTCTTAGCTGTGCTCTCACTGGGTAGTGGAGAGATGGAACTCAGAAAGAGATGAATGCTCATCTTCAGTAAGGGTGACCTGATTTCAAACAGTAGGAATAAAAGGAAAATATAGTACATAAGGTAGAAAGAGATACAGAACAAATTAAGGAATTTCCAACTGGAGGGAGTCAGTCCATAATTAGTCTGCCCACCTTACAGTATTTATTGTTTACTATATGTCTGGCATGGAAGGATGAATAGGGTGTTCAGTTGACAGTGTGTCCCACCATCTTGGCTGGAGTAGAGGAATACCTCAGGTTTCACTTCTCTGGAACAAAGGAGGACTTCCTTACCAGGCTCCCATATACTCGCCACCCTGCAGGGATCTAGTCAGGGTGAAAGGTGAAATTACTATCTCTGACATACTTCTGAATAACAAAAACTTCTAGAATATCTTCAGTTTGTTAAGTAACGCTGTTAACACATGTAAATTAGTATTGAAGTAAGCTGGTTCTTAGCCTTTTATAAATCTTTTATAAAGTTTTAATTCTGTGAGGGCCATAATAATTTTTTTGTGTGTGTGTGCAACAGGATCTTGTTAGTAGATCAGGCTGGCCTTGAACTTGCAGGGATTCTCCTTTTTCTGCTTTCCAAGTGCTAGGATGACAGGTGTGTATGCCACCATGCCCTGGCCCCAGAGAGCTAATTTTAGAGAGTCCCCAGATGATGCCAGTGTGCATCGAGTGCAGTATTCCTCCATGGTTATAGCATGAGGCAGCGTCCACCTGATCTTGCTTCCAGGCCTACACTCTCTCTTATACGACCTTTCCTTCCTTTCTCTTAAAATGAAGGTAACAGTCTACATCAGAGAGTTGCTGTGAGGATCAGGTGAGTGCATGTATGTGGTTCACGTAGCAGATAGCCTGTGACAGTGCTCTGACGTACTTGTGGGCTGTGAATGGCGTTGTTGTCAATGTTAGTATGTATAAGACACTTGGTACAGAGTCCAAACCTAAGAACTACTTTTAATATAAATGAACATATGTTAATAATCTCTTAGCTGCCTGCGGTCTGTGAGGTGTTTCACACCTGCCGTCTCATGAAACTTTAAGGAGGAGCAGAATCATAACATTGGAGTGCCACCCTGTGCAGTATCTTCTTACCCAGCAGCGTCTACGTTACAGGGAAGCAAAAGCAAGATGGGTCACTTTCTTGGCCATTTGGCAGGAAATACCAGGGTAACATGTTGTGGCAGTCACATGGTTGCCATCATCCATGACAGGGGGACAAAGAAGATTAGACTTCTTGTCCCAGACCAACAACAAACAGCCTTGGTCACAGGTGTGGCCCCCAAAGCCCAGTGGGTGGGGTGTCCCTCTTCTTGCGGCCAGGGATCTTGTGGAAAGCACAGTGGCTACCCATTGATTACAGATAACTTGTTGAGAAGTCAAATCTATAGGTTGTGAAAGAAGAACTTGGGTGAAAGATAAACAGCAGATACAGATATAGAAAATTTTCCTTGTAGCTTTGATAGATAAGGGTCACACTGTAAGAACATGTCAAAGTGTAACATGCTAATGCTGCTTATTACGAATGTATTTTTCTCTTCGAATAAGCCATCTTGCTAGTACAACTCAATTTCTTTCAATTTCCTTTTATCTCTCAATTGTTAATTTAATTTTTGCTCTTTGTGGTCCTGGGATCCAACACAGGGTGTTGGACATACTAGGGAAGTTCTCTGTCATTGAGCTGTATCCCAGCACAACTAAATTCAAGTGAAACAGATTCTTCAAATTTGATTTGGTTCAAGCTTTAAAAAATCAACCAATCCCTCACTCCTTTTGTTTTCTATCTTCTTTTAATGTTACAACTACTATTCTTTAATTGGCTCATTTAATATTGATGCAGCCCTGTGTAATTTCTATGTGGAGCCTGAGGCTAAGACACTAGGCCATTTGCAAGTAAGTGTTCAGACTGGAGACAGTCTCATTCCAATTCCTGCACGTTTACCCCTTCATCACCAGCCTTGCTGCACATGACTTTTCATATTGAAAGCTTTAGCTAAATTGTATTTTCCCATTCCTACCTGAAGCCATGCATCACTACTTGTCTTTTCATTTGTGTGGTGACTCCCATAGACTTCAGACTGGCCACAACTACTTTATGAGAAGACCAAAATAATAGAGTGTGCTATACTCAATGGAAGAACCTAGCTTAAATAAATGGGAGGCACCATGACCTTTGGATCTCATCGTAAGCCAGATTCACACTCCTAAGAACATTCTCCTTAAGAAGAACCAAAATGCTGCTGCCTCCTCATCTAGGTCCTCCTCAGTCAGTTTTTGTCACTGTTGGTTTGGGCCTCATCACTGTCTTGAAGTCCACTCTGTCCTGTTTTGCAGACACATGTGTCTTTTCTACCTCCTTAGATTTTAGGCTCGTTCCAAGCGATCACTTTTTTAAGACATGCATTTTTTTTATACGCTCTTGGAGTGGTAGCCCATCTATAACGGCTGTTAAATAATGGTTTATTTCTCCTACTTAACTAGAGTTGAGGTAAATTTTCCTTGAAGTGTAATAAATACATCTTTGTTTTGTAGAGCATGGTCTGGTTGTTTAAGATTCTGGAAACAAATTTCAATCTAAGATAGGTCTTCCACCATGATTGCTTTGTATAATGTGACATTTTTATTTATTTTCAAATAGGTAGCCTTAACTGTTATGTATCTGTATATATTCCAGATTTTTTAAAAAAATGATAGTTTGACTAATAAAGTAATAGGAAAGGTGTGAACCATTATTGTAGTACCTCAGAAGTGATGTTTCCTGCACCTGCGACTTTCACTCCATATGAAGGAGATTCAAACTTCTGCCCATGGCTTCTGCGCCCTTTGCTCTGGTCTGAGAAGAGGTGCACAGCCCGGTTGAGAAGTTTCATTCAAGCTGAAGGACACAAGTTTTTCTGACTGCCATAGGCTCTTTTGTATGTGAGCCACAGCACTTCTGTCAGGGAAGTGGTGTCTGTAGCAGGAAGGAAATGGTGAATAAAACAGAATGTCCAGAGCCAAACAGTTTTCTGGGTTAGTAGAGTCAGTTATAACCTTCAGTAGATGTTTATATATACACATATATATTTAGTATGCTTATATACTCTTAATTTTTCTTACATATGATAATAATAGGTATACATGCTCCTTTAAAACATATCTACAGAGGTTAATTTATTTGTACATTGTGCATAAGCAAAACTTGTCATTTTAAATATGTATAATGCATACATCTTATTTTTTTTTTGTTTGCTTTTGTTTTTTGGAGTAAGGTCTCACTCTAGCCCAGACTGACCTGGAATTCACTGTGTAGTCTCAGGGCGGCCTCCAACTCACAAGATCCTCCTAACCTCTGTCTCCTGGGTGCTGGGGTTAAAGGCTGTTCACCCTTATCTCATTTTTAATTTATTTACATTTCTCCTCTTCTCCCTCCTCTATCCTGTCCTCTGCTCTCACCTATTTGAGATTATGTTATTAGATACTTTTTGCATTTTGCTTGCTTTGTTTTTAATGTTCTTATTGGAAAAGTGAAAATTGCTATTACTAAGAAGTGATGTTTTTAGCATTTCTAGAGCATACTATTATATCATCATCATCATCATCATCACCACCATTATTATTATCACTCTGGGTATTGAACCCAGGACCTCATGGGTGCTGAGCACATAGCATACTAGGCCACTGAGTTACACTCCTAGCCTTCCTACCATTTTATTTTTAACATGGCAGTCTGCTGTTAGGATGCATTTAACTAGTCCACTCTTGGTTGCTGGTCACAGCCACTCATTAGACTGCACAGAGCTAGTTCATTGACCATCAGCTCACCTGTTAGTTTTTGTTAATGATGACCAGCCACCAAGCCATTTACCCTATGGCATATCATCATAGACCAAATGGGCAGCTGATTCAATTTCTTGTTTTTCAACCATTGGTGTGTCATGTCACTTCAGCCTGTTGTCATAAACATTTTTTATGTTGATATATGCAAGAGAACAAACAAGTTAGGCCTGGGAGATTCAAGAGAGAAAGCTGATTTTATCATGGGAAGATACAATCTGAACTCCACTGTTATATGAACTGAGACAATGTTCAGGAAACCTTGAGGTTCCCCCGCCCCCAGCAGAATAGATTTCCAATGTAGGAACCTTTAGACCTTGATGGTCTTGAGAAAACAGTACCCTCGATGTTTACTTTCTAGGAATGTCAACAGTGAGAGCAGCATCTTGACCACAACAGCCTGTGTGTCAGGGATGGATTGGTAAATAATGGAGGCAGCAAACGCACTGCTCTTTAAGAGGCCCACAGCCCACAAGCAGCTCCGATGCATTAGGTGGGCTGGGGCGGGCCTTCCAGGAAAGACCAAGGTGATAATGGATGGAACAGGAGAGGGGCAGAGCAGGGAGAAGAGACAGACTAAGCCAGTTCTCTTCCTTAGGTATCAGAAGACAGGTACTAGAGAGGCACTAAGACAAATTTTCGGTTGTGCTAAAAATTCCTGATTGTATTTTTGAGGGACTAGAAAAAGGAAAAGTAGTTGAAGACCTTTTGAAAACTTTTTTTTTTTTTTTTTTTTTTTTTGATATAAGGTCTCGCTCTAGCCCAGGCTGACTTGGAATTCACTGTGGTCTCAGGCTGGTCTCACAGTGATCCTCCCACCTCTACTTCCCAAGTGCTGGGCCACCACTCCCCACAAAGACCTTTTAAAAACTCTGAAAAAAGCAGTGAAGTGGTTTACTTTAAGTGAGACCTACTTACATTGCAGTTGGAATTTGATTATCATGCATGACTTAAGAAAGAACCCTGAATGTGTTTTTGTTGTTGTTTGCTTTTGTGGGTGTGATATTTATGCACACGTGTATGTGTGTGGGTGCAGTGGAGTCCAGAGATCAGTCACTCTACCTTTATTTTCTGAGAGAGTCTCTCACTGAGCCTGGAGCTCACCCATTTGGCTAGTCTAGGTAGCCAACAAGCCCTGGGGAATCCTCCTGTTTTTGCTGTCCCAGTGCACGAATAAAAAGCCTGGCTTTTTATGTGAGTGCTGGGGATTCAAACTCAGGGCCTCATGCTTGTCTGGTAAGCACTTTACCTACTGAGCCATTTTCCCAGTCCAATCTTGGGTTTTAAAAATAAAATTTGACACTGTTATTTCCCCTAGGTTTACCAGTTTGTGTTCAGTACTCACATTTTGTCTGAGACAAATCCACAGAATTAAGTTGTTGCTAGAATTGGGGCCTGGGTACTATTTTATAAGACATTAGGGCAGACCTTAAATATTTAGACATCATAATTCCTCCCCCTTAACCTTCTATCTTTGATGAGGAACTATAAGTAGAAGAAAATAGTCTTGCATGATTAAAGAATGATAAGAAATATATTATGGTCTTATTTTCACTATAAAATTCCCTTTTAGGAGCCAGAGAAATGGCTCAGTGGTTAAGGCATTTGCCTGAAAAGTCTAATGACCTGAGTTTGATTCTCCAGTACCCACATAAAGCCAAATGCACAAAGTGGTACATGCATCTGGAGTTTGTTTGGCTAGAGGCCCTGGAGTGCCCATTCTCTCTCTCTCTTTCTCTCTCTCTCTCTCTCTCTCTCTCTCTCTCTCTCTCTCTGTCGGACATGGTGGTGCATGCCTTTAATTTCAGCACACAGGAGGCTGAGATAGGAGGATTTCTGTGAGTTTGAGGCCTACCTGAGACTACATAGTGAATTCTAGGTCAGCCTGGGCTAGAGTGAGACCATACCTTGGAAAAAAAATTTCCTTTTATACAAAATTCTTTTCTTTATCATATCTATTTTGCTATGATAAAACAACAGGCTCACCACTAGGCCAGTACTTGAACATGCAGTCTTGGCTTAAAATGTGACTATCATCTTTTGAAATTATGATGAGGTTTTTAATTTATTCAGATTATAAAGTTATATACCTGCCAAAATTAGACAAAATACAAAGAAAAAGTTGATTTTTCTCTCATCTCTCTCAAATTCTAATCTCTCAAGATAGTTGGTGTTGCATCTATCTCTTTGTTTATATTGTGCTTAAATTTGTACACATATTTGCATATATGGCTTCTAGTATTAAAAGTTGAATCATACTCACTGGTCTTTAATGTATTTTTTCTTTTATAGTGCTGGGAATCAAATCTAGGGCCTCAAGCATTATTAGGCAAGCCATCTACTATTGGCCTACATCCTCAGCCCCAGGCTATGCTTTAAAAAAATATCTATCATTTATTTGAGAGATACAGAGAGAGAATAGGCACTCTAAGGTCCCCTGTCATTGCAAATGAACTCCAGATGCATGTGGCACCTTGTGCATCTGGCTTTTCGTGGGTACTGGGGAATTGAACTTGGGTCCTTAGGCTTTGCAGTCAAGTGCCTTAACTGCTGAGCCATCTCCAGACCCCCTTTTTTTGCTAATATAATAAAAGCATCATAGACTTTCTCTCCAGATTATAAATAAACTCATAATGACATGGATGTATAATATTCCATAACATATTTAGCTATTCATATTAGTTTTTTGCATGTTTATGTGTATGTGTATATGTGTGTTTATATGTGTGGGTACACATACATATATGTGCATGTGCAGGCCAGAGGTTAGCATTCTACCTTATTCTTTGAGACAGTGTCTCTCACTGAACCTAGAGCTTACTGAATCAGCTTGATTAGCTAGCCAGTGGGCCCTAGGAATTCCCTGTCTTCACCTCCCCAGTGCTGGGATTACAGGTATGCCTGGCTTTTTTTTTTTTTTTTTTTTTTTTTGGTTCTGAGAATCCGAATCAGGTCCTCATGCTTGCATGGCAAGTATTTTACCAACTGAGCCATCTCCCTAGCCGTCCATTCATAAGTTTTCTTCTACTACAACAGTTCTCAGAACATAGCTCTGTGTTTGTGTGTATTTGAACATGCTAACATACAGAAGCTTTTATTTCTGTCAGTCCCTGAAGTAGTATAACTTTCCACAAGTAGCCTCACTAGCACTGTTGAAAATGTCTCCCCACATCCTTGCCACATAATTCATCTTAGAAGTATGAACTTGCACATCTCCTTTTCCTGTTTCCTTTCAGAGGGCTTCGTAGGGAGCACTTTTCACTATCTATGCCTTTTAAAACAATCCATGCATTTGAATTATTCATACCTATCTTTTCCTTAATTTCGCAAATGTGCATATGATTTGTCTCTAGAACTAGAAAAGAAAAACCTGTGCCTAAGCTCACAGAGCTTAATTGTTCTGTGTTGAAATGAAACAAAGCACTTGATCTCTAATCATAGTAAATATAAACCTTTCAATCCCAATCTACCCCTTCTAAAAGCATATTGTATAAGACATTGTCTCAGGAAATATAAATGTTTTAATGGGATACCCAGAAACTTACAAAATACAAAGATGCAAAAATTTAAAGGCATTTTAAGCTTGCAGAGATAATTGGGTTTCCCTCTTGAATCCAAGTCTGAAGACAAAGGTTCTTTGAGCACATTGGTTCTAAGTTCTGCTGAATTACATAAAGAGGAAAAAGTGAATCATAGCATATAGGAATTTCAACCTAGACTGCTTTGAAAGCCCCTGCCCTCATTGCTCCTGCTTATTTTTCTGGGAGGTGAGACTAGATTCCACTTCCCCTGTCCTTGTAGTTGCTGAGTTCATTACAAAATTATTTGTATATAACTTCAGCAGTACACGGGCTAATCAGAAACATCTGTGCAACTGGAGTCGTTTATATGAACAGAATAAATCAATCAGCAAAATTTCTTGTGTTCGGTTAGGTCAGGCCAACATTGTGCAGCCAGAATAAGAACGCTTTGTAACTAACCTGACACAAATGGCCAAAAAAACTGGGCAGCAGAAGTTGGAGCTGAAATGTAGGAAACCCTACTTTGACTGTGTCTTTAATATTACTGTTTTAAAGGCTAGGAAGATTCATAAAGGACATCCTGTTTTAAAAAAAACCATCTTCCCAAGGTCTGAGTTCCCTAAGTGAGGCTGAATTGTTCAGATCAGTGTCTTCAAAGAGAAGCCTGTACATTTTATCAAAATGGCAAGACTGAAAGCAAGTCCAAGGTCTCATGCTAGGAAAACATCAGAGACCAGACAGAGACTGACATGTCTGCCTAGAGAAAGTTAGGCCACATCAGGGAAGAGACACCCCTTCCCTAGGGAGACTGAGGCTGAAGTCCTGACATGGTGTATGTAGGCAGCCAGAGAATTACTGTGAATCATGTGTTCTTGCACAGAACCCCAGAGGCCCATGAATGCTGGGTAAATTCACAGAATGTGGCTCCAAGCAGCCAGTGTTCTTGAAGACCTCAGCACTGTGAGACAAGAGGCCTGATGACACAGGAAAATATCTGGACCCGAGTTAACTCATGTGACCCAGTCATGAAGGACCCTGTACTTGCTACCACTTAAAAAACACAGGCCACTCTCAAGGCTACCAGCCTATCTGCCTCCACTAGCCAGGGTTCAAGTACCTGGTGGGCTGTGGCAATGCCAATCTTGGGAGGTAACTCTAACGGGTTTTCAGCCAGTGAGTAGCTTCAGAAAGGGATCTTGCTACAGATCACAGTATTAACAAGGTCCTCAGCCATCTAAGCATTTGTGAGGGTGGACATCCACAGAACAACAGCAACATATGGACTGGAGTTGGTGCTTCCTGGTTAGATCTGAAGTGCTCCTTAAAATGGGCGAGCCTGCTGGAAAAGTAGCTCAGTTGTAAAGTGCTTGCCTTGGTTCAATCCCCACTATGTCAAAACAAAGTAGGGGAGGTGAGCCAGTGATGCGTTTGTGCATGTGGTGGGAAGGTGGCTTCCAGGTTGTGCATTTGTGTGTACTACAGAAGGACAAAGGTGAATAAGGTGGATCGTGCATTTATATACACTGAGGTAATGTGGTCCTGACTTTTTTTTTTCCTGTGGTAGAGTCTCACTCTAGGCCAGGCTGACTTGTAACTCTGTAGCCCCAGGTCAACCTCAAGCTCACAGAGATCCTTCTACCTCAGCTTCAAGCTCACAGCAATCCTTCTTCCTCAGCCTTCCTACCTTAGTCTTCCAAGTGTTGGGATTAAAGGTGTGTACCACCATGCCTGTCTGTGAGCTTGATTTTTAAAAATTTATTTGAGAGAGGGAGAGAGAGAATGGGGTGCCAGGGCCTTTTGCTGCTGTAAATAAACTCCAGACTCATGTACCAATTTGTGTGTTTGACTTTACCTGACAGAGTTACCTCCCAAGATTGGCACCATCTCAGAGCCCACCAGGCACTTGATTTTTATTGCATGTAGGACAAAATCTGCCAGACATCTGGTTCAAGTCTCATCCTATCAAATATTTTAAAACCCTCCATGTAACAGCTCAGTGTTTCAGCTCATGTTCTTTCTTCAGCCAGTACACAATGAGATTCCAATATAAGTGAAGAACTTGTAAGTTTGATAACATATTAACTTGATTTTTATATGTACCCACACACTGTTTTAACCCAAGGAGAAATACACTGGATATATATATTTCTCTCCCTTATTTATTTAGTTAGAAATAGGCAAAGCAGAACTCCAGGCTCATCAGACCTCACTGATCTTCTGCAACGTTTATGACTACACTGTTCAGACAGCACTTATTCAGAACTATTAATGAATAGTCTGCTCCACCGTAGACATCTGAATCCCTATTTTTTTCCTGTTCCTGCAGATTCCACCCTCTGTTTCAGCAGAGTGGGGTATTTTTGTCAAGGTAATCTGACTCTTCTGTACTGCAGCAAAACTGAGACTTGAATACAAGGGTTGAGCTCCTAGTCTACTGCACTTTTCATTTCATGAATCCTTTAACAAAGGATGCCAGCCATCTGGAGGGTCAAGTCAGTGTGCCAGTGGATAATCGGGTCTTAATCTGAGAGCAACTTAAATTTTTAGAGTCTGCACTATCTCTGAAGATTAGTGGGACCAGAACCAGAAACAAAGTGATGGTGGGCAAAGGGGACATCTGCCTGTAGGTGTTGACACATGGGTCCTCAAGAAAACTCTGGTTTTCACAAATCCCAGACAAAACCCACATGCAGCTGATTGTGTGTGCTTTGGAAGATGCTCACTATGATGGTGGTGATTTGGGGAAGCGGACAAAAGTATCCACATGGAGCCATACCATTGAGAGTTCTGACCTACTGTTGAGTGGCAGCTGTGGCCATTGTTGGTTTGAGTCTCTTGCTTGTGATTCTTCTTCATGGTCCGAGGAACAACCCATTGCAGTTTTGGCTCAGCTGAGACCATTGTAGAGGGCAGCCAGCCAGCAGGAATCAAGTACTGCTCTTTCAATCTCAGTATTGGTGCTAACATGACAGGGCCTCTGGTTGTACATAGACGGGTACTGGACCAGCACACTGTAGACTTTATGCCACACTGAGCAGCTAGACATAATTGTCTACAGAGCCCACTCACCATTTGTAGATAGGCTGTGACTAGGAGAAAATGCTTTCCCAGACCCAACTCAGAAGCCCACTCAAGAGGGCAGAGTCCTTGCCATTTCCCCAGACGTGCCCTGTTGTCCTAGTAACACAGAGGGTGTTCTAGCAGGTCCATGGTGGTGGGTGTAGAGGCTAGTAGTGAAAAGATGAGAATCGGGTGTGTCTGAGCTTCAGAGAGGCCCAGCAGGTAGGCAGAGAGCAAAGAATAGCATCCTGGTCTTCCTCCCAGGAATGCAAGGTCCCCTTGCTAATGGGGTGGCTGGACTCAGGTGTGCTCTGCCCCTAGAGCACCCTCATGGGAGCACTCATCAGAGGATGCCCTCCTGGAGCTCACTTTAGACTCATGGTGCAGGAGCACCCTCTGACTGGAGTGCCCTCTGCCTCCTTGTCCTGAAAACTTCAGCCTTACAGTTTAGCTCACACATCCCTCCCATCTCCTTTCCAGAACCATTTCTTCACTAGCCTGTTGAGTATCAGCCCCCCTTAGATTGTGAAATGCCTGACATCACAGATGTGCACAGAGGAGATGCCCATAGATACTAGCTGGATGAAATAATGTATTCTTTAGAGCAGTTATCTTGGTTTGGTCTGGTTTTAATGATTTATTAACCACCACAAGAATTCTAGGGCACTAAAATGTTATCAGCTATTGACACCCAGTAAGTAGTTCTAGGCATAGAGCACTTCTGTTACATTGGAAGTCAATGCAATTATAAATTTGCTAAAATTTTACTTATTTCTCAGAAATGCATTGGTAACACAGAGTTGGCTGTTTCCTAACTGGTCTGTCTGGTATGATTCAACTGTAATTTGCCAAGGCCACAGAAACCAGAGTGAATTAGTCCTATTCAGATTTTCAGTAGCCATTTCTTCAGAGGCAATGATGACACTGTGACAACAACATAAACGCTGTAAGTCAGAGATGGGGAGATGGCTCAGTGAGTAAAGGTGCTTGTTTGCAAAGCCTGCCAGCCCAGGATTCATTTCTCCAGCTACCCGTATAAAGCTTGCAGTGGCAAGAGACCCCAGTGTGCTCAGATGTACACACACATGAATAAAATTTATATGAGTGGCCACCCTTAAATAAATAAATGAATAAATAATAAGATGACTCTTCTGCAGCATAAATAAATAAATAAATAAATAAATAAATAAATAAATAAATAAATAAATAATTTGATGCTGTAAATAAACTCATTGGCTCCACACAACCACCCACAACAAGGGCTCTAGTAGTATCTCCATTTATGGGTGAGGAATTTGAGGTTAATCAACTCGGCTAACTTGGCAGGATGAAGATTCTTTAGCTCATTCTGAGCCACGAGGTTCCCTTCCTGTCTCTCCAGGGTATAAGGTCTAGATGGCCTGTGTTGCTTCAGGCAGGCAGCTGACCACTGACCTGGTGTTCTGAAGCCATGACCTGGGCTTTCTGTCCCTCTGTTTTCTTGCATATCTTCTGGGTTAGGGTCACCACCCCACTGTGAAAAGAACAGCTGAATGAGGAGACCACCTGCTGATCCCTGGGCTCCTTGGGGGTGTTCTGGATGTGGCTTTAACATTGCTGTGCATCAGCCATATTAGCACCTGGCACTCATCACAGAATGCATTCTGAATATCCCCCAAGGCTTCAGAAGTCTCTAATGAGCTGTGGTTGCCTAAGACTGTTCATCAACACATTATATTCTCAAGAATATGAATACAATCAGCTACATTGAGTTGGCAGGTAAGGAAGACAGTACTCAAATAAAAAAATATAGAACCTTTTATTTTAACTAAAAAATGTAACATGGTAGGATGTTTGTGATGGAAATCTATAAGAAGATTATTGCCATTTGCCAAGTGAAGTAACCCCAGAGAAGTCAGGTGGCCTGCCCCAGGCCAATTGACAGTTAGTTACAGAGTTGAGACTAGAATATGGACTTGCTAAATTCTCGATCTCTCCCTGCTGCTTGAGGTTGCTTAAGACATTACAAATGATTTTTGTATTAAATGATAAGCAGAACATAGAATGATCTATTTTTTTTAACTAGGGAAGACCAAAGTTAACATTATCTTAAGATGGGATCTGAGAGCTGGGGAGACAGCTCAGGTTGGCAAAGAGCTTGCCTTGCCAGCATGAGGACATGAGTTTGATCCTCAGACCTGACTAAAAAAGCCAGATGTGCTAGGAATCCCAGTTCTAGGGAGGCAGAGATAGGCGAAGGCTAGATCGTCTAACCTAATTGGTGAGTTTCAGGCCAGAGATAAACCCTGCCTCAAAGAAAGGTGGATGACAGCACTTGAAGAACAACACCTGAGGTGGTTTCCACACATACGTAAACACATGTGCACCTTCGCCCCATGCGCACACGCGCGCGCGCATACACACACACACACACACACACACACACATACACATGATTGGGACTGGAAATCATGATCAGGTACAGAATACAGGAAGAACAGTTGGAGAACACAGTGGTGTTCAAATAGCAGCTGTCATGGAGTTTTCATGTCACAGCCTTTGCCTTCTAGACAGGCCTGGTAGGAGAGCACTGACCAGTCTTCAGCATCTGCTGGCTCTACTAGTTTTCTGGAGGTGTGGAGTTAACCTGTTCAAGTCATTCCAAAGTCCAGAGATGGAGCAGAAACAAGAGAGAAATGGCCACTGCCTTTCTGCAAGAAGAATTGCATCTCAAATCTAGCTGCTGAGTGCTTGAACTCAGCGAGCTGAAACCCTACTGGCTTTGGGGCCAGAAGGGCCTGTGAGAGGTTTTTACAAGATTGCTAGAATGGGGCTTGAAGCTGCTCCTAGAAGGGACTCAGACTGTGGAGGCATTCCTGTATCATATCCCACCCACCCAGCACCCTGTCAGGACCAATATCGCCCCTTTTGGGCACAGGTTCACAGGATGACTGCATGCTGCCAATGGCCCAGGGCTCCTCAGAGCAAGAATAAAAGAGAGCTCACTGCATTTCCAGTGATCCATGGGTCATCCATTGTTCTTGGTCAAAGGGCAGTGGGGTCTTTTTGTTTCTCTCATGTGACTCTGATCATTCTAGAATTAAAGATATAAAGATGGAGCAAGAATTCAGATTTAGAAGTTTCTGGTGCCTTTGTCTTTCCCTGCCTTGTCCTTGCTTAGAATGACAGTTTGGATCCTGCCTTTGAGTCTGTTGTGACAGCCAGCCTTGTGTGAACCCCAGCGGAACTGGATGGCATCAGCTCTTCCCCAAGTAGTCAGGAAGGGGCCTGCAGGCCTGGCCCCACCTTCTCCTGAACTTAACGTCCTAGCTCCAGAAGAAACCAGTGAATTCTCTTGAAACCACTAGTGGCTTGTTTGCCTGCCTACTTGCTTGCTTGGAGGAACTAGGGAGCAGAGTGTGCTGAAACCGACCCTATTGCATAAGAAGGCCCAGAGACTTCTTCCTTTTTTCCCTGTGAGGCAAATCAGAAGGGCCAGGGGCAGAACAACTATAGTAATAAGCTCAGTCCTACTCTGGGCTTATAAGCAAGGAAGTTTGTACTGTGTAGCTTCTAGGGATTGGGGAAACAGTAATGGGTATCTCATCAGTTCTCTGAGTCCAGATATTTTTAAGATAGAAACTGTGAATTTAAGAGTCTACAGATACACGTGGTTTAGAGTTTAAATAAAAAAGAAGGCTACTCAAAGTGCGCCCTGTTTCCTCCATGGAAATGACTGGCATGAAGAACAGTGGGCATTATCTGAATAGGAGTCTCCCATGAGCAGAGCCCAGCATGGACAGACACCGTATCCAAACTGGTGTTTTGAAACCTGCTTTGACCATGATCCAAATAGATACATTTTTCACTGAGGATAGATGATTGACAGATGGATGAATGGTGGGTGGATGGATGGATGGATGGAGAGAAACAAAAGCAAAGGATTAATAAAACAAAACTATAGTTTTGCTAATGAAACATTATTTGAAGGACATTTTTGTTTTGGTCTTTTGAGAGTCTGTTCTAGCCCAGGCTGACCTGGAATTCACTATGTAGTCTCAAGGTAGCCTTGAACTCACAAAGATCTTCCTTTGCCTCACAAGTGCTGGGATTAAAGGTGTGCGCCACCACACCTGGCCCTTAAAGGACATTTTAACATACTTGGTCTATAACGTAGCATAGGATGAGACAGGATAGATGAGACTCAGGAAAAGACTCCTGGATTATATAGCAGAACTGCCAAAGCCCACCTGGGCTTCATGTCCTCTGTGGGCTTTTCAGAAGGTGAGGGTTGTCTGGTTTGAGTGGAACAGTGTGCTCTGACTCTTGGCTTGGAAGTGAGAACTCAGTGGTGCTGGGCAAGCCTGACCCAACCATGTACGCTGCCTACAGTGGAACTACCCTAATTGCAAGTATTAATAAGGTAACCTGGTCTTTCTTTTCTTTTTCCTTTGTGTATGTCTGTGTTCAGGGCAGGAACCATTCACCACATCCTGAATGTCCAGTGCTGCTCCTTTTGACCTGTGCTGAGCTTTCCTTCTGGGCCCAATGGTTCTGGGTGATGTGATTCAGCCTTCAGTTGCCCTGAGTCTATTTGATAGCTTTCTGTGAAGAGTCTTTGCTGGCTGAATCCTAAACGAAGTCTTTGTTCCAGGTCCTGGACCACCCCAGCACTAAAGGGGCATTGAGGATGAACCTAAAGCCCTGGAGACCCTGGTGTGATCCCACTCAGAGTGAGGACACCTCTCATGCACCCTCCGCCCTTGGAGCTGGCCTTCCATAAACAATTTTAATCAGCTTATTTCCACTCCAAATGCAACCCAGTCCCCACTGCCCATCCTGCTGTGACACTAAATGAGATATAGGTCTTTGGATCTCTCTCTCTCTCTCTCTCTCTCTCTCTCTCTCTCTCTCTCTCTCTCTCTCTGTAGTGAGGGGGAAGAGGGGTTTGCAGGGAGGAGAGGAAAAGGTGATACATGACCTGGGGATACGACCAAGTGGCCCAGCTTCTTCCTGCAGCCCTGCCACTGTCTTTATGACCTTGCCTCAGTTTCCACATCCAGGATTGGGGGAAGTTGGACTGTGATCTCAGCTCAAATGCCTGTGTCTCTCTGGCCTGAGAAGCATTTTCTGGCAGGAAGGAGTGGCTGCCTAGAGCTTCCTTCCCAGGCAGCCAGTGAGGACATTCTTTCCTGTGCCCGCATATGGAAGCAATTTCTAGATTATCCAAGGCGCTTGTGAGCTCAGTGGTGGTAAGTGGAAAAAGAGAAAAATCCTGTGTGCATTTTCCTGTTTTCTGTCCTGGTGATTTGGATACATGGAATCACTCTTCTGTTCTGTTTTTCCACACTCGGGCAGAGCAGGGCGGGGTAGGGCAGGGTTTGGGGCATATCACAGAAAAATTCCAATAAGCAATGTGAATGCTAAGCCAACTGCTTGTCCTGCAGACAAGAAGCTGAAGACCTTGAATTCCTGAGTTGTCATATTTCCCTCTGATCTGTTACAGTAAGGACTTCATGGACTGGGTGCAAGGGTCTCTATAAAGTGGAATTGGGGAGCATCAGGAGGAGCTTAGCAGGGGAGACTGCTTTTTTACTTTCTCTCTGCCAAGCACACTCTTCGTGACGAACATTCCTCTCCCAGACTCTTCCGGGATGGTGGCTCGAAGCTCTGTGAACTGGCAGCTTAGGACATTTGCACCTAAGCCCAAGTCAGGAGAGAGACTTTTCTAGAGTATGCCTTGCTCCCTATAAAGAGTCCTGTAGACCCTACTTATTTCCTCCCACACTCTTTGCTTCTGACCTTATTGCCAGGGGAAGGAGATCACTGACAAGGATGTGTTTTTACAGAGATGGTTCTCGTTCCCCTTCCAGTCAGCCTCTGACTTCTCTGGGCCTAATCTCTCACTGATATGAAGGGTTAGAAATTAAATTTTTAAAACAGATTTTTTTTTTGTCCTAAAGTAATCTCATTGTTAAGGATGTATGCACCGTTTACTAATGCTCATTAAAGATGTTGAATTAGCGTTCTCATAAGGACAAGTATTTCTTCCAAATACTTTCTGGAAAAAATCTCTCAGAATCAAGACAGTCTACTGATGAATGCCAAAAACATCTTAGCAGGGAACACATTCTTTTTTTTTTTTTTTTTTTCTGGTCCAAGAACTCTTCTACTGTCTTCAGAGGGGGCATGTTTATCGCTGGCTTGTCTGGGGTGGCTGCCCTGGAGGGCTGGACATGGCACATGATACGAAGATAACAGCTCTTATGAGAACCTCATGTGGCTGCTTCTCTATTTCAGGATGCTTCTATTAGCCCTGTTTTCCTAAGCACGTGACTATAGTTCTTTATATGGATTTTCCCACTCTATAGACCATGATGAGAAGTGTTTAATTAAGGTCCCATTTTTGTAAGACTCTGCTAGATTCTCTGCAGAGCCAATCAGAGTCAGTCAAGCCCACCTGATTCCTGCCCTCTTCAGGCTGTCACCTGAGGTGCCATCCAGGAAACCAGCATTCATGTGGAGGTTTACCTGGGGTGGGGCAGGTGTACTCTGCTGTCAGGTGAGGCAGCTCTGAGAGGGGCTCACTTCCTCTGGTTTTTCCTCTAGGGATCCTCCTCTCCAGGGCAGGTACCACATTCTGGTCCTAAACTTTGTTATAGCCATGTCCATGCAGACATGTGGTCCACTGACCCATAGAGTGGAGCCCAGTGCTCGAAGTACTCACCCTTGCACTTCCTCACCCGCAGCCTCCATTCACTTATTCATTCTACCAGTAGTTGTTGAACTTTAGTATGAAACTGGCTTAGTATGAAACTTTAGTATGAAACTGACAGGTCCCTGTCTCCATGGAGTTGGCATTCTACAATGAAAAAATGACAGCAAGCCAGAAAGCAGATGACTGAAATAAATTCAGGCAGTGATAAAGGCTGTGAGAAGGAGAAGGATGGCAGTGTGGTTCAAGACACAGCTGACAAGGAAAGCCTATCCAAGGAAATGACTGAAGAGTTGAGATATGAGTGACCACGGGCCAAACACATGACATCCGGGGAAAGCATGCATCAGGCAGAGGGAATTTCAAGTGCAATAGCTCCGAGATGAGAAGAAGCTGGAGAATAAGGGAGTGTGTTCTGTGGGGAGGAGAGGGTTGAGGGCCAAATCAGAGATGTGGTGTGGATAGATGCCCCCACCCTCATCCTGTGCACAATTGGAATAGCCAGTAGGATGACAGAGACTAATTTATGTTTTGCTTTTTTTTTTGCTTTGTTTTTAAATGAAGTTTTGTTTTTTTAAATGTTGTGTGTTTTTGAATGTGTGTGTGTGTGTGTGTGTGTGTGTGTGTGTGTGTGTGAAGATACTCCAGGGTCTCTTGTGGCTACAAACCAAAGCTAGATACCTTTGCTGTTTTTTTTGTTTGTTTGTTTTGTGTGTGTGTGTGTGTGTGTGTGTCTGGCTTCATGTGGGTAGCTGGGAATTGAACCCAAGCCTGCAGGCTTTGCAAACAAGTACCTTTAACCATTGTTCTTTCTGAAAGAGCTAGTGATTAGAGCAGCAATCGGAAGTTCCACCAAACTAGTGTAAATTTAGTCATCATGTTTCTTCCTCCTCACTCTGCACATGCTCGTCCCAATCTAGTGATCATCTGAAAATCAAACACATCCTAGATTGTGTTATGAGGGGCATGAGTCGTTTCCGTGGACCATCAGTACATTTTTTTGAGTGTGTGTAACTGGTTGGATGCTTGGGTTGAAGACACTGGGTAGCTGTTTATTTTTACTAGCCCACTGACAAGTCACGAAGCTGTTAGTGTAAAAGCTGGCCATTCTCTTCTTTGAGGGATGGTAGGTTTTTTCCACAGAGAACTGAATATTTGGTGTCCAATTAAGTGAAGCTGAGAGTTCCCACAGTGCCCTTGTCCTTCCTGAGCACTGCAGCCCCAGTATTGCTGTGAGAAAGAGGAAGGGGAACAGAAGGATGGCTCAGCCCTGGGATTTTAAAAACACTTTCCATTTGTTTGTTGATATTGTCATGCCATACTTGATTCACCTCCTTCACTTTCATGTCAGACCTGGAATCTTTAAGAGAGAGAGAGAGAGAGAGAGAGAAAGAGAGGGAGAGAGGGAAAATCTTTTCATTGGAAAATGTCTTAAAACCAAAGAAAATAGCAGAGGAAAAATGTGATGGAATGTAAATGGAAGCTAGTAGTGTGAGTTCCTCTATTTCTTTCTCATATTGCTATTTTCTTTTGGATCTGTTTCTTATAAATGTTTTAATCTTAGAATGAAAATAATCTTATGCAATAATTTCTTGTTCTCTTTATTTATACATTTAGCACATTATGCTTTCATATTGTTGTGTAACAAATCACCCCAGAACTTAATGTTTAAAGCATTAGTCATTTTATTTGCCCACAATTCCATAATATGGCCTAAATTCAGCTGGATGTCTTTTGTACTGTTTTGCCTGGGGATAATCTGGCTGTATTCAGATACCCAGTTAGCTGGGCAGAGTTCTGTTGGGAAGCACTGATGGTTGCTGTCTTTTCCCATGTAGTTTCAGGATCACAAAAGCAGAAGTAACAGAGTGTCATGTGTAGTTTTCTAGTGGTTAAAGCAAGTCACAGAGCTCAAATCCAAGAAAAGAAACCTGTACATGATGTGAACAGAAAACATGGTTCATTAGAAGCTACCATTGGACCCAGTGACCACAGTTATTCTTCAGTCAATGGATATTTATTGAGTGTATGTCTTGTGTCAGGCACTAAGCATGCAGTAGTAAGCAAAGACTGCATAGTCCTGCCCTCATCGAGCTTACAGTCTATAGTGACTACAACTCAGTAATCAGGAAATAACCACACAGTGTAGTGAGTACTAGGATAAGAGGTGAGCCATCTTGTACATCTGGCATTACATGGATACTAGGGAATCGAACTCAGGTCCTTAGGCTTTTCAGGCAAGCGCTTTGACAGTTGAGTCATCTTTCCAGCCCTTTTCTTTTCTTTTCTTTTCTTTTCTTTTCTTTTCTTTTCTTTTCTTTTCTTTTCTTTTCTCTTCTCTTCTCTTCTCTTCTCTTCTCTTCTCCTCTCTTCTTCTTCTTCTTCTTCTTCTTCTTCTTCTTCTTCTTCTTCTTCTTCTTCTTCTTCTTCTTCTTCTTCTTCTTCTTCTTCTTTTTGGTGGAGAGGGGTGGAGGTTCACAAAGGAGCTGGGTTACATTGTCCTTCAGGCAGAAGCAGCACAGCATGGAAGGGGTGTCAAGGAAGAAGCTTCAGTCCTGGCAGACAAAGCAAAGTATCTTCTTTGAAAGTCCTTTAGGAGGAAGTAAAGAGAGGGGAGGTCTCACATGTCTGGGAAATGGATAGTTAAGGGATGACCCATGCTGCATGAGAAAACAAGGCCATGTGTACACACACATACATGATAGAGGTCACTCTCTTTCTTTTAGGGGAGGGCAGCTTGGTTAAGGTATAATCTGTAGTCAATGGATGGATCACCTGTACTATCTGTTTAGGGGCTAGATACCTGGAGAGTCTGGTCACGTGACATAACTTTACATTGGTGGCTGAATAATTATGGAGCAAGAGTGAAGAAGCAGGGCCGACCCTCAGGTTTCGGGCTTGGGTCTCATCCACTGCACCAGGGAAGTGGGAAGAACTCATGGGAATGGGTGCTGTGTACCATGGAAACAACTGGGACACACCAAATTGATGCTACTGCAGACTTTCTCTAAGAGCTCTTTGGTGCTGCTTCCACACCTCTCTTCCATCCCATGTCCTTTCTGCTTCTCCTTAGAGAAGCACGGACGACCAGGTCTGAGCAGGACTGTCCAGCATGGTGAGCTGAAGCGCTGATGATGAAGAGTCATAGACTTTGGGTTGTTGGATGCAGAGAGATGCTTAAGTCACAGGACTGAGAAGAGGAAAGGTGAGAATTTTTAGGGGAGAAATTGAAAATAGGTAAAAGTAAAAATTTCAAAAGAAAGTTAACAAATGACTAGAGACATAATAAAGTCATGTGAGAAGAAAGAATAAACAAGAAGGAAGAGAGAAAGGTAGTTCTACAAGATACGAATTCTGTCGTGGAAGACTCCAGAGTTTTGGTTTTTTTTTTTTACACTGGCATTCTGAATGTTGTAAAAGTAGCATTAGCCTTTTTCCTGAAGACCTCAGTGTATAGGAAATGGGCCTTAGATAAGGTTTCTTGTTCTATTAAAAAAAAAAA
>PVHP010030837.1:0-21401 GCA_004024765.1 Zapus hudsonius | reverse complement strand
AAAAACATGGGGCAGGAGGAGAAAAGAAAATATTTTAAGGAGGGTTTTGATCCAAGTTCATTATTTACATGTCTGGGAATGGATCTCAAATGGCACCAAAGGCTCATGGGTTTAAGGTTTGGTCTTGAGGAAACACTGAAATGTGGTATCTTTAGGTGGCTGGGCCAAGCAGGAAAAGTTAGGTTGTGGGGTCGTAGGCTCTTCTCTTCTCTACCTCCCAGCCACCATAGTGAACAGGTCTCTTCCACCACACACTCCACCATGATATATGGTGCAACCACATGCCCAAAGCACCAAGTGCCTGTGGACTGAAACCTGACACTGTGATACAAAACAAGCTCTGCTTCCCTTAAAGTGATTGTCTCTGTGTTTGTTGCCATAATGAGAAGCTATATAGTGGTGAAGACTCCCCTATCCATACAGCCCTGCCTCAACTTCTCACATATTCTTTCTTCTCTTTGGCTTATGAAGTTTAAAGAGTCACAACAGTGGTTCCTGGGCAGGAAATGGCCCTGATCAATGTTGTAGGGATGGACTTCCCCTGGGCATGTCCCTTTTTCCTCATGAGATGGGGTGATGGTTGCCTTTGGGCCCAAAGTTGTTCTCAGATGCATGTCCCAAGCAAGGAAGTCTGCCATGTCCTCTAGCACTGTCTAAGATACTTCACCTTCAGAATACCTACTTGGGAATGAGGATGCTTCTTTCCTTAAAGAGAGACTTTAGGCAGTGGATGGGTTGGATATAAATCACTGTGTAGTCATCTGTTTAGGCTATCACAACAAAGAACCATGAACACGGTTGAGAGAAGAGATGAATGCCCCACATTCATGGAGACTAAGATTTCAAAATCAGGGTGTCTGTAAGCCCACACTCTCTATGCAGGCATAAGGAAGGCCTCTGGTGGCATTACCTTTGCATGTGTGTGTCCAAATTTCTTCTTGTTAGGACTTTGGTCAGAGGCCACTCCACTCTGATACAACCTTATCTCTGTTGTCATTTTATATGTTTTTAACAAATTTATTTGCAACCTCCATACATATCCATGATGTACCCTGATTTTAATCCCTTCCCACGCCTTCTTTTGCCTCCTTCTCTACCCCTACACTGAACTCCCTCTTCTTTTCAACGAGTTGCTCTTCTATTTTGATGTCATCATTTTGTTACCTCCCTCGTCATCCATAATGTTGATGGAGCCCAAACCTTGTGCAGGTAAAACTAGCTACTGTGAAGTCATGAATGAAGTAGCCAACTTTAGGTCTGGAAGACAGCATTCCAAAGCCCTCCCCACTCCATCCCTTGGCTTTTATATTCTTTCTGCCACTTCTTCTGCAATAGTCCCTGAGGCCTCGGAGGGTGTATTGAAGGGGTTTCATTTAGTTATGAACACTCAACAGTCACTTTGATGAGTTTTGAGTCTGCAGTAGTCATTCCATGTGCAAAGTGAGAGCAACACTAATCTACAGGGATAAACATAAGTATTTAGAGGGCAATGTGATGGCACAACCATATTCATAAGGTAATTATAGCAGCTTCTCTTCCCAGGACCTATGACTTTCCCAGTCAGAGGCTTTTGACTAGGTTTTCAGTGCCAGGTATGAACTCCCTCCCATGGAGCAGGCCTCAAATCTAATCAGAGAGCAGTTGATTACCTCCATAACAGACATACCACTACTGCAAAGCACTTTCCAGCACTGTAACCACCAGGTCTCAGGGAGGAGCTTCCAGCTCTGTTCTAGACTGATTTGTAAGTGTCTGGCAACCAATGCACGCAGTGTCTTCAGCAACAGGGTTCTCCCTATTTCCCACCCTATGGAGGGGCACGTGGATAATGCTATACCCAGAAACCATAGATTGTTATGGGAAATTCCAGTGCCAGGCCCAAAATACCCCCAAGTGAGTTGTTGATCAGGTAGGCTTATGAAGCCCCTAAACCAATGCAGGCTTTCCAGTGCTCTTGGTTGTACTGGTCAGACTTGCTGACCAGTGAGCCCCAGGATTCTCCAATCTTTGCTTACCCACAGTACCGAGGCTGCAGATATGGTGTGTGTGTGTGTGTGTGTGTGTGTGTGTGTGTGTGTGTGTGTGTGTGTGTGTTGTTTAGAATGGTCCGCTGCCCGGTTGCTTCCAGTGCCTGTGAGGAGGTGCGGGACCAAAGTGAGCCAGGAGGGAACGGGGGAAGGGAGGGAGCGCTTCTGTGGCTTCTGGCACCAGCGTTGGCTGCCCTGCTGTGGGCAGTCCTGGCGCTGCATGAGGTTCACTGTTTGTTCTGCTGGTGGGAAGCTGCTGACGCTCCCGGCTCCCTCCATTTGTCCAGGGCACTAGGTGCTGGCCGCTCGGCTGGCTCGCTGCTGCTTCTGTGAGCGGGGCGATGGCATGGACCAGGGTAGGGGAGCCTCCGTGTTACAGCTCTGGTAGTACGGTCCCCTTGGGGAGCATGCTCCCTGTGTGTTATTGTTCAGCTCATTCTCCGAAGAATAATGCGCAGAGTTACCCAGGAGAGTGCGATGTAAAGGCTTCTTGTTTATTGTATGAATACTGTTGGTTATATAGAGGAAAAGGGGAGAGAAAGGGGCAGAAATGGGCAAAGGAGATTGGCAGTGGTCAGCGACCTGTGAATGCCTGCTTTGCATAGATCAGCCCCAAGTGGACGTAGCCTTAGGACTGTATCAAATGGCAGGGCAAAGGAACTGTCACCTTAGATTCTATTGTCCAAGTACAGTGGGGGTGAGAACACTGGATTCACTGTGGCTTAGCACTGTGGCTTGCTTAGGGAGCCTGGAGTTTTAGGGTTAAGGGTGGAGGTGGCGAAACACGTGCCGGATTTCAGCGCAGAGGCTACTGGGGCTTTAGCCTGTCAACTTCCGTTAATCCCATATCCTCCGTGCCCCATTTAGCAATACCAACATTTCCCCCTTTTTGTTTTAAATATGGAGCAGTGGCCTATTTGTCATTAGATAAACTGAAGCATGCAGGAGGCTGGCCACAAGCAAAGGGGTCCCTATGTCCTGGGTTGCAACTATCCACTTGTCATAATGCTCATTTTTTAGTCCTTGGCAAGCTAACCTATATTCTGGAGTCATTCCATCCCATAAAATGGTCCTAATGAGTATGTCTATGGCAGCTGTATCAGGAATTTTTCTTTCTAAATTAGTCTTAGTTCTTAGAATAAAATCAGAGAGAAGCTCTTCTGGCTTTTGTTGGAGGAACAGCAAAGAGGACGCATCATCTCAGGAGTCAGATGGGGGCGTAATTGTATCCCATGCCTGAATGGCACACAGGCAAACCTGTTCATAATATCCAGGAGACCGGCAGGCTTGCTCTATGTCTGTGGAAAAGTTGCCCTGTCCAAATAGTTCATCAAAGCCCCAAGGAATTTCCTGGTGGCCTTCGTTATTCCTGATCTGTTGGAGACATTCGTCTCTAAAAAGCGCTTCCCATTGGAGGAACAGAGCACTAGGGAGAGAGGACCTGCAGATATCACGCCAATCTTGTGGCGTGCTGAGGGCTCCATTCATGCTGTGGAGAAGGGACTTGGTCCACAGAGCGTGAATACCATCTTCCCTGACCGCCTGTTTCAATTCTTTTAAATCATTTGCCTGGTATGGATACCAATGGGAAGGTCACCCTCTAATAGGCTGGATATTTATGGGAAAAGCTGAGATAGTTTTGACCTTCTGTGTTTCATTATCCCAATTTTGATCTCGAATTTCACATAGCTGTTGTAAAATTGTAAGTGGCTCCTCTGGGGGAGCGGGAGAGATTTCACATAGCTGCTTCAAAACTGCAGGTAGATTTGGGAGAGCGGGGTAGGAAAGCTGTTGTAAAGCTGCTGGTGGCTCGGGGAGAGCTGGAGAGGGGGATGTTTTGATTTTTGGTTCCTCCGGCATTGTGGGCATATATGGTGGCAAAGGCGGAGGCAAAGCTGGATAGATAGATCTGGGCATTGAGGGGTTAACAGCACTTTCTTTCAAAAGGCTGGAGGGCGTGTCTGAGGAGCCCGTTTGTAGCAAAAGCGGCTCAGGTTTCAGCTTGGCTGAAGAAAGCAGTGTAGTTTGTGACGTCAGAGCACCGGCACATATGAATTTTTGCCTCAATTCTTCTACAGCTTTTTTTAGGGACTGTATATCTGTCATTAAGTGATCCTCAGAGCCCTTTTCATTAGAACTGGTATCATTTTGTATTTTAGGGTCAGGTTTTATTTTGGAAGGACTTAAACATTGTTTTATCGCTGCTAATATTGGGAGGAAGGGAAGAGAAGTGAAGGTTCCTTCCTAAATTTCCCTGTTTTTAGCTAGGCATTCTATATGGGACCATACCTGTGAATCGTAATGGTTGCTGGAATTTATCCAAGGAGCAATTATGAGGGCTTCCTTCCAGAAGGAAGCAGCCTCTTTTTTGGAAAGGTTAAGTCCCCATGATTTGAGGAGTGTCCTTAATCCCTTCATCGGAGATCTTTTCTGATGGGACGTGAAATTTCCCATGATAGAAAAGATGTGGAAATGCCAAAACTAAAGGGCAACGTTCCCTTATTGACCAGCAATAAGGGGGATTCCCCAAAAGTACAGGCATCAGCCTGTCCACAAATTTCAGGATCCGGCAGCCCACCTTTAAGGCTTTTACTGGGCCATTGCGCCACCTGTTCAAATCAAGATCAACCAGGCAGGGGGCTATTCTAAACAAGAACTGGCGCCCAAATGTCAGGCAACTGACCCCTAGAACGACAGAATTGACACCTGGCACGACACAAGCTAAACAAAAGGACTTTTGGATACACATGCGTCATTTCGGCCCCAGGAGAAATCTCCTCTTGCTGACTCCAATACCAGAAGACACTATACCTCATCACTGTTGAATATGGGACATGGACTTGGGGGGAAAATGTTTTTTATGTCATTAAGTGTCATATGTACCCTATGCCCCCACCCCTTGGCTCTCCATTCCTTTGATTTCCTGCCTCCTCCCACTCCTCGACTCCCTCTTTGCCATAGGGACCCTGCTGCTCATAGCCCCTGCATCATCCTGCTTATCAATCAGCAAATATTCTAGGCCACTGCTCCATTATAAAAATAAAAAAGGGGGAAATGTGGGGAATTGGACTTTGCTAAATAGGGCATGGAGGACATAGGGTTAAGGAATGTCGAGAACAGGCTGAAACCTCGGTAGATCTGGCAGGCGTTTTGCCACCTCCACCCTTAATCCTAAAACTCCAGGCTCCCTAAGCAGACCACTATGAACCCAGCGTTCTCACCCCAGCAGGGCTGACAATAAGTATCAGACCCAGGTGACAAATTTCTCTGTAACCATCACCATCGAATCCATGCCTAGAATCACGTACTTCCTGCCACTCAGGCCCCCAATTATGCAAATTAGGAATTCACAGGTTGTCTGCACTCACCTATCCACTCGCAGGACCCACAGTGTGAGCTCCGCCCCGCTGCCACCAGAGCCCCTGGGGGAAAACAGAGCAGAAACTTTCCTCTGTGGCAACCCACAACATCCCTGGAGAATGGTATGTGTGTGTGTGTGTGTGTGTGTGTGTGTGTGTGTGTGTGTGTGTGTCCACACCCTGAACTAAGGACCTCATGCTCACATGCTTTTACCTGCTAAGTAACTTCCCCAGCCCCACTCCCCTGATTCTTAAGTAACCCTGTTGGCAGTCCCGACTGCTCCACAAAAGAGTGACACTGGGTTCTGGAGAGCAGAGAAGCGATCACACTGGTGTCGAAGGCTCCATCCACACTTCTCTGTGGCCAGGCTCAGGAAGGAACATCAAGTAGACACAGGTCAGTAACAATTCCCCCAATGACTTTATTTCTTCATCCTGACTATGCTGGTCATCAGACAGGCTGTATCTTGGAAAGATGTCATGACAGTGGCATTGTGCCAGCTCCCACCTTGTCAATCAATACCGGGCACAACATCTGAGCTGGAAGCAACTGAATCCATAGCACCTGGGGGGGTGAGGTCCTCTCAGCCCCAGAAGAGACATGGCAGGAATGAGGATGTGACTGGTGACAAGGGATCAAGGCATGCTCTTGGCAGGGCTGTGGGGATCCCTCAGGGGCCTGACTTAAACCTGAGTTTAAGGTTTGCTGCTCCAACCCCGGAAAGCTGTGTTACTTCCCTCCCTCTCTCTGCCCATTGTTCCCTTTAATAATTCCCAAGCTCTCTGGCTTTCCAGCTCAATGTACAAAAACCAGCACAACAGTATCGTGTGCTGAGATTTAGCACAGTTAGCAACGTCTAATTAATTGGCAACAAGCCCAAAATACACACAGATCTCCCCTGATAGACTACAAGGGGGTAAGACTCTGGGGCCACTCCAGCTGTGCCCATAGGTACAATGCATTTCTTGAGGCCCAGGCAGTGGCACTAGCTTAGTCCTTTGGGGATGCATCCTTCTATCTGGATCTCTGCCGGCCAGCCAGAGTATCTATTCTTCTCATTGTCAGAGTGGTTGATCTGTGGAAAGGGGAAGATAAAAGCTTTATGTATTCACCAGGCTAGTCAACAGATAGGATACTTGATCTGGGTCTGTCTGTGACAGACACAGGAACAGAGGAAATTCTTAGAATGGGATTTCTTCCAACCACAAAACTGAGTGACTAGTTTCCTCTCAATTTCTCTTTCTCTCTCCTTCCCTTTTCCTCTCCTCTCTCCCTCTTTCCACCTCCTCTCTCTCTTTTATTCTCTTTCTGTGAATTTTTCAGATAGAGTTTTACTCTGTAACCCAATTTAGCTGGCCTAGAACTCACAGCAATCCTCCTGCCTCATTTCATTATATTTCTTTATAATATTTAGATGTAGCTCTAGAACTTTCTGCAGTGATGGACATCTTTAGTGTATGCTATCTGCACACGAGCTGTGGTCCCAGTGGAAGTATGCTTTCACTGACACATGGCACCAAAACCATGGTCTCTGGCCTCACAGTTTCAGGCTAGAGAGCATCCCAGAAACTCTTGGAATCTCAGGAGCCAGCCAGCAGTGCCCTGGTGTGTGCCACCCCACCCCCACCCTAGAGAGGACACACTGACAAGAGGAGACCCAGCTGTTCCTGGTGTCATCGTTCTTCCTGCTTGAGGGACCCTCTCCATAACAGGAGTTGGCCACATGTGAACAATGTCCCAGTCTGAATCAGATGTGACCTGGTATGGCCCTGGAGACATGCAGGGCTCTTCCTTCTTGGGCTCTGGCTAAGTGGGAGGTGGCCTTACCCAGAAGTATGAGTGTGGCCTTAGGGGTGCATGCCATCTCCTCCCCACTAGACTCACATTTCTGTTTGGAAGGGGATGGGACAATCAGCCCTATAAAGTGGACTTGTAACTCCCATGGGTACCTGATGCCACCCCTCAGCTGGGTTTTTCCCAGGAGACATAGTGAATGATAGGTAGGTCAGGACTTTACTCAATTCATGCTTTTCTCTTTACTTTTCTTTGATAAAGCAAGGCCATAGTACCGGGAGCATGATCAATCAGGCCAGGATGACCATGACCATGGTGACAGTCACATTCATCCAGCTTGATTTCTCAGTGACCTGCCCCATCTGAAGTGCTTCACGTACACCTCAACCTATCTCCCCTCTCATCCTCAAAGGCGTGATGCCCAGAGCAGGGGAAGGGAAGTGCTAGGCTCTGCTGAAGAGCAGAGACTAGGCTTCAGGCCAGAAAACCAATCCCAACAGCCCAGTCATAATTGGTCACATGAAGAGATTGAATCAAACCAGGATTAAGGGCAGAGCTAATGAAAGAGTCTTACGGGCACTGTGAGTGCAGGTGAGGAAGCACAGCCATAGCCTTGTTGTGGGAAGGGACAAGGAAAGCCACTCACCTTTTCTCTCTGGAGTCCTGAAGGAAGCTCAAAGCCTTTTGCTGCAAGAAATACCCAGCTGGACCTGAACCGGATGTTTCTGATTTCTTGGCTTCCGAGGGCTTCTATGGCTTCCTTGGCTTGAGGCTGCAGTCTGAGGCAAAGGGGAAAGTGTGAGAAAGCCTCCCATAAAGGCTGGGGGAGGGAGTGTCCTGTCCTGGCTGCTTGTCGTGCTGTCTGTCCTAGATGGGGGCGAAGTCAGGGTGACTCTGACAGCTCAGGCTATGGGTGGCATATGCCAGTAGAGTGTGAGGCCCTTTCTAGATAACAGAAGACCACCTCCAGAGTGACTCACACCTCAGTTTGAACCAGGATCCTAACTGTTGGTTCTGAAAGTAGTGTTCGGGTTGTCACATCCTCCCACTCAGCTGACATCATCTCCATCCCTAATGCTCTGTCTGTCTTACTTACTAACCAAAAGTATCATTTTCCTTCATCACAAAAGTCTGAAATTAGAAAATCAAAAAGCAGGGGTTGGGAGATGGCTCTGTGGATAAAATGTTTGCTGTGCAAGCATGAGGACCTGAGTTCGGATCTATCCAAGGCACCTACACAGAATGCTGGGCATGGCGGCAATACCTGGGAGATAGGAGAATCCCTGAGGCTCACTGGTTAGCCAGTGCTCTAGGATCACTGTGATTGAGGAAAGCACTGATGTCAACTTCTGTCTCCCATATGCATGTACGCTCATATGAACACCCATACCAAGAGGAGAGAAAGAGGAAGAACATGACAGGAGAAGTAACAGAGAAAAGCTTAAGCCAACACTTGGTTGTGAAATGGCATGAGTCCCTCCATGACATCAGGGGACAGTATGAGTCTCTCCTTGGGAGCAGGGAATGGTATGAGTCCTTCCAAGGGAGCAGGGGATGGTATGAGTCCCTCTGAGGGAACAGGGGATGGTTTGAATCTCTCCAAGGGAGCAGGGGATGGTGTGAGTCCCTCTGAGGGAACAGGGGATGGTGTGAGTCCCTTCAAGGAAGCCTAGAAAAGGAGTCAGAGCTTTCCATGCATGTTACAAGGGACAAGGCTCGGGTAAGATGTTTCCTGAGAAACAAATGAGGTGATGTACATTCAGGAAGTTCTATGGTCTGTGCTCACATCTGGGCAGTCACTGTGTAAATCAGATCTCCACAGATTCTTAAAAGCTTGGTCCTAAAGATAGATACTTGTTTCCCAGTGTGACACATTCTGAGAGTCACTAGCCCAAATCAACAGCTTCTAGTGAATACTGCATGTGTCTGCATGAGCCTGTGTGTGCACACATGTAAGCATGTGCATGTGTGTGCATGGGAGCATGTGTGTGCACAAGAATGTCCATGTGTGCATGCAGGTGTGTATTTCTTATTTCTCCTGGAGAGAAATGACTTCCAATCTCCTGTCATCTTTCTGTTTCATCCTAGGGTTGGCTCTTCTGGCTGGAATGCTGACATTTTTCTTTATTAAAAAATCAGTTATGTATCATTTGCAAGCAGAGAGAAGAGAGACAGACTGAGAATGGGTGAGCCAGGTCTTCTAGCCACTGCAAACAAACTCCAGATGCATGCACCACTCTGTGCATCTAGCTTTACGTGGGTACTGGGGAATCAAACCCTGGTCATTAGGCTTTGCAGGCAAGTGCCTCCTTAACCACTGGGCAATCTCCAGCCCGACATTTTTCTATCTTACTTGAATTCAACCATGGCTTTTCCCTGTCTGGAAAGAGGCCTTGGGTTTAATAAGGCATGTACTGAATGTAGACACGTGTGGTTTTTATTAGTAGAAACAGTCTGTTTTATCAGACTCTGTCATTCCCTTCCTTTAAAGAAGCCTCTCACTCCTTGGACTTCTGTTTCCCTGGGAGCAACAGGAACACAGGCTCTGGCACTGCCCAGCCGGTAGCTCTTACCACATAAGGTGACCTCACTGCTCACCTGGCACTCCCGTCGTCGTGGGTCACCATCATTAGCAGGGACTTGGGAGAAGCGCTCTGAATGAACTTGGTCATTGGTGCAGAGTTATCTGGAAGGTCAAGGCAAAGCAGTTTAGAGTCTTATCCATGAATAGAGGCTCCAACCCCAGCTGTGACTGTCTTGTCCTTCTGTGTGCCTGTTCACTCCAAACCCCCCGTTTCTTAGACCAGGTCTGGACCATACAGCTTCAGTGCCCTGGCTGCCTCCTCAGAAGTGATGCCTAGGGTTCCAGGGGGTATCTGAGGGGAGCCCAGGGCAAAGATAATTTTCAGTAACTGTTCAGGATATAGTGAACAAGAGTCCTCTTAAGAAAACAGGCCAGCCATACAGGGTGAAAAGCGCCTTGAGGAGCTGGACTGGAAGGATATGGCCAGCCAACCCCACCACTAGTGTTAGCTTTGGCTGCCCCTCCGCCATCAGTCACAAAGGGCCAGCACCCACAGGTGACATCCATCCCAGGGCTCAGCAGCCTTGGAACTCTGATGGGGATGCATGCCCACAGAACCAATATATGATAAACACGGGCCAAAGAAATTCTCTGCTGCACCATCAGGCTTGTCTCAGTTTCCCCAGGGGAACAACATTGTTTAGACTTCATTTTAAGAGTTCAAGAGTTTCTTACCGCCTTCATACATATCAAAGTATTGTGTTGCTGTTACCTTCCCAGTCACATCTGAAAGTGAAAGAGTTTTTTTAATTGTATTTACTTATTTGAGAGAGAGAGAGAGAGAGAGAGAGAGAGAGAGAGAGAGAGAGAAAGAGAAAGAGAGAATGGGCACACCAGGTCCTCTAGCCACCGCAAGCAAACTCCAGATGCAAGCACCATGTTGTGCATCTGGCTTTATGTGGGTTCTGAGGAATCAAACTCAGGTCTGTCTGCTTTGCAGGCAAGCACCTCAACCAATGAGCCATCACTCCAGCCCTGGTTTATTTATTTATTTATTTTAAGAAAAAGCTCATGGGATCACAGGTTTATTGGCAACCCCAGCACGCCTTCCTGGCACATTTCTTCTCTGTCTCTGCAGGAAATAGGATTGATGTGGTCCCCAACCTAGAGAGAGGCTGTGCACAGGACTAGCTCAAACCCTCGCCACAGTGACTCCATGTTGCAGCAAGGCTCCATTTAGCTGGTCTGTGTGCCAGGATGCAGTAAGACAGTCTTTCCAGAACAAGGAGCATGGAGAGCCTCCAGTGACCTCTGCTGCCTAGACACCAGGGGGCGCTCCCACCTAATTTGGGGTGAATAGATGCTGACGTCTGCCAGGAAAGTCACACAATAGGATGCCTCTGTCACCAGCAGGGCACTGCCTGTACCTGGCCGCTGCTCTGGAACCTTCTCTGTCAGTTAGACTTGATCTCATTCTCCCCACACCCCAGTCCTTTCCACTTCACACAGGTGTCTCTGGAGGCCATCAGATGGAGGGTGGTTTGTTCATGTCCCACAGCCATCACTGGCCCTGCTATTGGTTCTCTCCTGCTGGAACCCCACTTCCCAAACCTACTACGGTTCTTTCTTGCTACCAGGGCCCTGAAACAATCAGATCCCAGAGGAAGGCTAAATTTCAGCTCCCATAAGGTTTCAGTAACCCTTTGTCACAGAGCAGCAGGTGGGTGCTCCCCTCTGCTCAGACTCCTGGGATCCCAGAACTCCCCTGTGCCCTCCGCCTGCCCCTGCTTGTTGTCTGGAAAGTCTCTTCGATTCGAGTTTTCAGTTATTTGTTATTGTTGGAACCACAGGCCATTTGTAAGGTGAGACTTGAAGCAATAATCATATGAGTTGTACAATGCAATCCAGGTGTGTGCAAACAGCTTGCAAAGCCAAGGCCTCTATGCAAATCCATCTCCAGCTTTCAGGGAAGCTCTGAAAGCCATGGGTGATCACTTACAGTTGATGATAGCAATGTTGATCCCTCTCCCCACATTCTTGGTCTTCTCTCCGAGGAGCCTGCAATGCAAGTGACATCTATCCTCAGCGGAAGAGTTCCTGTGTGGCCAGAGGAATGGCCCTTCCCTTCACTGGGCCTTCTGTGCGTAGGACCCAGGGCACCCACTCTCCTCACCTCTTCTCCCCCACCCCCACCCCTGTATGTAGTGGCCTCAGAAGCCAGGCAGGAAAAGCCCATGTTCAGACTCTTCATGGGTGCTATTGCACTGAGTCCCTTGCCAGCCCCTAAGTATCTATCCTGCCTTCTCACAGGCATGAGGTGAACCAATGAGTGGCACCTCCATAACCCAGGCTGGGGGTCCTCCTGGCTCTGCTTCCTGCTCCCATGGGCTTTGTTGAATCTTGTCATTCTCATACTAAGTTCAATCCAGGTGTCTCCTTAATAAACACTTTATACTGTATCACTTAATTTTTACTTGTCCACTGGAAAAAATGAAGTGTCAATTTCAGATGAGATTTTAATTCTAATTTTGTACAAAACCAGGGATGCTGCATGTGTCCTGGAGATGGAAACCAGCACTGAAGGTCATAGGAACTGTCTGTGTCCGTGTGCAGTATATGCATGAATGCATATATGTAGTGTGTGCAGGTGTGTACAAGGCATGAGTCAACAAGGTCGGAGCCCAGGCAGTAGGGAGACAGGGGCTGCACTGGTGAAGAGGCAAGCAGAGGGCTTCTGGGCTGCTAGAAATAGTCTGTTGCTTCGCCTGCATGCTGGCCACACCAGCAATCACGCGATTCTAGCTGATTACAAAACTGAGCATGCTCACAAGGCTTCTCACGGCCGCGTTATTTGTAAGGTCAAAAGATCCCACATGTTAGAAAGGTTCATCCGTGAAGTACTAGTGCATAGTACTCCATGCCAGGGAGTACTGGTGCAGAGTGATCTCTATTACATTGCCTAGTAAAGAGCGACAAGGTAAAAAATTGTAAAGCATTTTGCCTTTTATGTAAGAAAGGATATTGTAGGATGTGTGTCTGTGTGTGTGTGTGTGTGTGTATGTTTGTGTGTGTGTCTGTGTGTGTGTACCCATACAGGACATATGTTCAAGTTCATACCTATATCCTAATAAGCATATGTATATGTACTCACATATACACGCATATACATTTTATATAAACTACTACTAGTTGTGCAGAGAAAGCATATTTTGTCAGAGAAATAAATATTAAAAGAATAGACCAAAATTTAATTTTAAAAACTAATGGGGATGGGAATGGGAGAAAAGTTGAAAGGTTAGAGAAAATTTCTCTGAGCATATTTTTATGTATAATGTTTTATATTTGCTTTATATTTACATTTGTGCACCATGTAGAAGTATTACATGGTGCAGAAATTAAATCCAAATAAAAATACAAAATGTCAGGTGCTGGGATGATGGCTCTGTTGGTAAAACACTTGTCATACAAGTTTGAGGACCTGAGTTTGAATCCCCAACACCCATGTAAAAGCCAGGTGTGGTGGCACACACCTGTAATGCCAGCACTGAGGAGGTGGAGACAGGAGGATTCCCAGGGCTGGTTGGCCAGCTGGTATAGTCAGGTGTATGAGCTCATGGTTTAGTGAGAGATGCTTTCTCAAAAAATGAGGTGACAGCAACAGAGCAATGTCAACCTCTGACCTCTACACACATGAACAAACACACATACTGTACACACACATACAAACAAAAAAGAAAAATTAGAATTGAAAACAAAATGAGTCTAATTGCATAGCAAACACATAACCATGGGGGAAAAATGATTTCAGGTGCCATCAGCCCTAATACTTTACTAGACAACTAGATAACTATAATGGAACATTTGTAAATTTTTATTATATTTAGTTCCAACACTCTGTGTGAGTGTATGGGTGCGTCAGGGTCTCTTGCCACTGGAAACAAATGCCCATCCCCATCCGGCTTGAAGTGGGTGGCTGGGAATTGGATCTGGGCAGCAGATTTTCTAATTAAGAGTGTTTTCTGCAAAGCCATCTCCCCAACCCCATAAAATGAACATTTTTAAAGACAAAGAAACTTGACAACCCAAAACAAAACAAAATGAAACCCTTCAGCTTCCTCAGGAGCTGCCCTTCCAGCCATGGTGGTCATGATTTGAAAATGTGTGACCGGGGTACTAGGGTTTGCAGAGGAGGGTAAACACTCAGAAGAAACCAGAGGAGGGAAATGTTAGAATGAAAATGACCACCAGGGAGACCGCTCTGAAAGGAAAGGTTTTTAATAGGAAGAAGGGGAACCCTGAGCTCCAGGCTAGCTCCCAAGATGGGAGAAGCCCAAAACTCAGACCAAGATCTGGCTTTTAAGGTGGCTGTTTAGCTTGGGGGAAGGGAACTAGGTGGTCAGTATTTTTTAGCATCAGGAAGGGCAGTGCCTCCTGCCAGAGACACAGCAGGTGGAGGGTGTTATCTCCTGTTTTGGAGGAGAGGTCTCTGTGAAACTTCTCCTGAGGCCAGCTGGGGGAGGGGACAGGGTGTTGACTGAATCTGGACCTAACAGGAAATCCTATGACAGACAAAGCAGAAACACTCAACAATTCACCTTTGGAGAAAAGTGATTCCTGGCTGTGTGCTCATGGTGCTCAGGAGGACCACTCCAGGAGCCCGGCTTGTCCTGTCTACCTTGAACCCCATGATAGAGCTGTCTTTGGGGGGCAAGTCAGATGTCAGGCTCCAGGGTGAACCAAGAAAAACTGAGGCAGGCTCCAAAGGAGGGTAGCCCTCAAAACTGCTGGGGTAACTTGAGGAGCCTGCCTGAATAAAGTGAATTTGAGATGAAAAACCTTCTCACCAAGAAAAAAAAAAAAAACAAGGCCAGGGCTGGAGGCTTTGTTGAAGAATTATATCAATGTTTAGAGTAGAAGCAAGCCTAGTTGCCTGAAAATTCTCCCAGAATACTCAAGAGGAGAGAATTTTAGCCAGTCCTCTGTACATGAGGCATGGACCACAGAAAGAATGACCCCGGGAGGGTAAGGGCCATCAACAGTCTAAGTCCATGTTCTGTGACTCTGAAGGGCTTTGTCACCCATTTTTTGGTTAGTTCTGAGACCAAGAAAATCCAAGAGATAACACACACAGCCATCAGGGACAACCAACATCCTTTCCCAGTGACACACATGGCCTTGGCATTTCTACTTGGATCTCTGCCTTGCCTCTCTTCTGATGACAGTGGCCTAGCCAACTCAGAGGAAGGGAGAGAACCAGACAGGGTGCTCTTCCTACACTCAGTACTTACAGCTCATCCTCAAAGCAGATCTTGGCATACTTGTCTCGACCTCCACCGCTGAGCAGTCGGTAGGCGTAGGTGTTGGAGGGACACGGGCTCCAGTGATCACATTTTTGTCTTTTGGGGACTGGAGCTGTAATGAACAAGAACATGATAGTATCACAATCCCTTCTGAGCAGAACCTGCTGCATGACCTCAGGTGCCCACAGCTCAGAGTCAGCAGCACCTGCTCTAGTGGTGAGCGTTGCAGCAAGGTTCCCAGCTGCCTTGGAGCCCTGAGGACGCTCTGAAAGAAGATGTGCAGTTCATATTGAAGGGGCTCCCTGAGCCTGGGAAAATGTTTTTACACAGGACCTTACCCAGGATAACACCTTAAAGTACCTGAGAGAATGTTTTACATATCTGAAGGATCCTATCTCTGACAAGAAAAGAGCTCTGCACCCAGCCCAATCAACATTTATATGGTCACCCATTGTCTCTTGATAGACAGTCACCTAGGGAGTCCCATACTAGGAAAAACTTTATCTGTAAAGTCCATATCACACCAAAAGTCCTTTAAATACCCTCCTAAAAGCTTTCCACAGTGGAGGGGGGGGGACATGACTTCAGACTCTAACAGATCCCTGACAGTAGGTCTTGGAGTTCAGGTGCATCCTTGCTGTAAAACACTGAGGTCTCAGAACTGGACGGGACATGAAATATCACCTCAGCACCCATGATCGGGCCGCCGCCACAGCACTCCAGCCACCTGCCTTACACCGGTTACCTGATGTTCATGCCCTATTGGCTGCTCGTGCTGCCGCAGGCGCTAGCCCCCAAGAAATCTGTCCACTCTCTGCTGGGTGCTGAATAAAGCAATCCTTGTCTGAGCATGCTCTGAGTCCGGTGCACCTTCAGTCTCAATTTCCTTACACATATAACCTGCTTCTGTCTTCTGGTAACACCCATGCAGACGGATATGGAGCAGGTGCAACAATTTCAAACATATTGGGATCACTGGCCATGAGTGCTTGTCATGACTGACATCTTTGGGGTGTCACAGGTGCTCACATTACAGTAAAAGATAGGGTTCAGATGTCTCCACGGAAGACACATGAATGCCCAGGAGGTACATGGAAAAGATGCTGACCATCACAGTTCACCAAAGAAACACAATTAAAAACCACAGTAAAAGATCACCCAGTTTTGTTTGTTTGTTTTTTGTTTTTGAGGCAGGGTCTCACTCCAGCACAGGCTGACCTGGAACTCACTCTGTAATCCCTGGATAGTCTAGAACTCACAGCAATCCTCCTACGTCTGCCTCCCAAGTACTGGGATTAAAAGCATGAGCCACCACACCCAGCTTTATATTAATTTTTAAAAATGACTGAGTTGGTCAATCTGTTAACTAGCTTAGGTAGGCACTCCACAATGCCTGCATAGATCAGAAACACCATACAGGTGTACAAATATTACTTTTGAATTTTAAAGTCAATTGATTGGTTAAAAAATTTGAGGGAGGTGTGAAAGACGTTAGGGTCAGGTGACCTGGAGGAAGAACCCATTGGGGGACATAGAGGGTCAGAGAACCGCCATGATACTCAAACCCCTGGGCCCATGCTAGACATGGCTGAGCTTCCTGTATTCCCAGTCTTCTGCTTCCAAGAGAAAAGGTAGAGCTTTTTCTCCTCCCTCAGGTCTGGATTCCTCTTCACCTCTCTCCCCTCTGCTCCAGCCCGCCCCATGCCACCACTGCTTCCCACTACTTTATTGGGTATTGTTAGCACTAGCCTATGGTTTCTTTTCCTGTTCTAAACTTCCTCCCTGTGAGGCAGGGATTTTTATCTTATCTCCCAGTCTTATCTCGCACCTCCATGGTGTGAGTGGTGCAGACAGCTGTTGGTCAATATTTGTCCAGTGAATGAATGAGTGCCTGGAGCCTGGGCCTTGTAGAATCTATGTGTGACCAGGGCAGGTGGGTTCAGAAAAGGAAGCCAGCCTGCCTGCCTGCCTTGAAAAGCAGCAGGGGTGGGGGTGGGGGACTTCAATGCAGCTGGATAGCAGAGCCCATGTTGAGCAGGCATGCCGGCCTGTGTTTAAACCCCAGAACTTTAAGAAAGTGGGGAAAACAAATGGGGCTGAGGGACCATGGCTCAGTCTTCTGAACATGTCTTGGGTTCTGCTCAATGTGTACCACCTTCACCGACTCAGAAAGCTAACAAGCCAACAATAGAGTTGCAAGACCCCACCCTAAGGCTATAAAGGGGAAAGAAATCTCTATCTCCCCCTGCCTCCCTGCCTCCCTGCCTGTCTGGCTGCTGATGCATATTGTGCATCTCTTCGTTGACATTGAAAAGGAGCTTCCTCAGCCTTCCAGACTAGACCGAAGACCAGTGGCTCCCCAGAAAGCCTTTAGGCTTTCAGTGCTGGATTGGGACTGTTGAGGAATCCAACTACATGGACTGAGCAGATAACCCATTCCTTGACTTTCAGGCTTACAGACTGCTACTGTGGGACTGCCATAAACCAATCCAATAAATCCCCTGTTTGTTTACTACAATTCATTCTGTTGGTTCTGTTCCTCTAGAGAACCCTGACTGATACAGCCAAGAAGTGAGTGAGGACGTCTCTGGGAAGCTAAGACTATACACCACTGTGAGAGTGGGGCCTGATGGTTCCACACCACTAGCCAAGCAGTACTCTACCTCTGGAATGCCAGTCACATGCTGGGCTCAGCAAACCCCAAAAGCAATTCAGTAAGCAGAGAGAAGTTAAATTAGATGTTCAACTCTTAGGTAAGAAGGAGAAGGCAATAAGTGTGTTTTCCCCAAAAATGACAGAAAGATTTATAAAAGTATATTTGTTATAATTTAACTGTGTAAGCATATTTTAATTAACAGATTTGATTTTAATATTTTCCTTCTCAAAATATCAGTGTATGACTACCAGTTCAATTTATTTCACATTTATTTAAAAATTTAAATTTTAAAAGAGGGGTTGGGGACATGGCTCACTTATTGAATAAAGTGCTTGCTGGGCAGGCATGAAGACTTAAGTTCCCCAGATCCTACATAAAATGCCAAGCGTGGTGGCACACACCTGTGATCCCAGCACTGAGGAGGCAGAGACAGGAGGACCCCTGCGGCTTACTGGCTGGCTAGTCTAGCCAAATGGGTGAGCTCTGGGTTCAGAGCACCTGTCTGAAAGAATAAGGTGGAGAGCATGAGCATGTGCACCTACAGTTATGCCCACACACATAGAAACATGCTTACCTGAGCTGGAGAGATTGTTCAGTGGTTAAGACACTTGCCTGCAGTCTAAGGACCCAGGTTCAATTCCCCAGTACCCACGTAAAGCCATATGCACAATGTTGTGCATGTATCTGGAGTTCATTTGCAGCAGCTAGAGGCCTTGGCATGCCCATCCTCTGTCTGTCTGTCTGTCTGTCTTCTCTCTGTCTCCTTTTGCTTATAAATAAAAATAGTAAGTTAAAAATACATGTTTACACACATCCACCACAGACACCTTCACAGATGCACTCATAAAATAAAATAACTTAAAAGAGCAACGTGAGGCCAAAAGGCCAGCTAGTGGAGCCCTCAGCCTGCCCCATCCGCAGCTCCCACCTCCCTTTCTTTTCCAGTGACTCTGGCTCCGACTGGCAAGGCACAATGAGCCCAAGTGGCACATAGACCCAAGGCGCACATAGACTCTGCCTTAATTGTGACAGCCTCCCAGACAGGGGCGGCAGGTTCAAGCTGGCTGGAGCCAGCTTTTCCCTCTATTGCAGGAAGAGACCCAGTCATTCACCGCCAGAAACATGCATGTCCGGGACTTAGGGATGAGTCAGGAAAGCCACCCGCTTAATTGTTCTCTAGCTGAGTTGTTCCTTGTTCCTTGTTCCTCCTCTGCCTGTCAGAGGGAAGCCATAGCCTTGGAGGTTGGGGCTCAGGGAGAGGATGGGCTTACCAAACCAGTGAGCAAACACAGTCCCAGATAAGATCCCATTTGACCATCACAACCAATTTGAAACTCAGGATTCACAGCAAAAGCCCCAGTGAGCCAGTGTAGATACCATGAAGGTCACCACAGCCTCCTCCTTCAGTACCAGCCAAAGGGCAGGCTAACTACCACCCAAGCAGGCAGGACCCTCTGCATGGCTGGGAGGTATTCTCCTGCCCAGTCTCAACTCCCTGACACACTACCACATGCCCACACTGCTTTATATAGATATATGCAGGTGCATTTTCTAGAAGGTGGGACTTTGATTTTTTTTTTTGAGTCCCCAGGAGCATGTGGCTGTAATGACTAGATAATAAATAAATAGATAGATAAATAAATAAATAGAGGGCTATTTGTTTTTCTGAAGAGCCTGGGAGTGGGTGAAGCACTGGTATGTCAGGGATTTTTTTCACACAGGTGGTGTGCTGTCAGCCTCTCCCCCATATATTCCTAGGTCACAAAGCATCACTGTGTGACTGAAGAAAGGAGCCTCCTCCTCAGGCCAGGATCCTCACATGGTTCAGTGAAGAGCTTCCTCCCGCCAGCACTGTCCCCCAGGATTACCAAGGATCTCATAACCTCAGTGCTGGACTGAAATCCCTTCCTTCCAAGCAAACCACAGCTAACACACACAGACACACAAAAGCCAAGTTCCCAGCCCTCCTAAGCATTGCCAACACCAAGACCAAGGGGTTCTTGCCAGGAAAATTTCAGGGTGTGGGGAGAGGTGGTCAGTCTAGCCTGTCTCCAGAACTCAAAAAAAAAAAGCCCATGAAAAATTAGTTCTCTTGCCATATGCTCTCTAGGAGATAGAATTAATCAAAACAAATAAAGATTATTGGATCCATTGAATTTTTTTTTAATTTCCGGGAATGGGGTCCAAGAACCTGTCTTTTAAAGAAACTTCCTGACTTGGTAGAACTGACCTGTTACACATTTGTGAGTAAGACATCCCAGAGGATTTTGAAGGCACACTGGAAGTCACCTGATCACTGAGCAATGAAACTCCATCCTTCAGTGTGTACCAGACAGACAAACGGCATGGTTACCTGCTCATAGCAGCCCAGCCATCACCCAAGGTGCTTGGTTTTGGCTAGGTGTGGCCTGGAGCCTCAGGGTACAGTGGAAGCCAGGTAACAACATAGCTCACTGGGCCTGGGCCTCTACTGTACCTCTTCCTACAGCCAGAGATTGGGGAAGGAGGCCAGTGGGAGTGGGCGGTCACCCATGAATACAATGTTGGTGTGGTCCTTGTTAAGCTTTTGCCTGAGGTGTGTGCTGGGGGGCAACTTAAGAGAGGGAAGAGGAGGAGGAGGAGGAGGAGGATCAGTTCCACCAGCAGCAGCTACAACCTGGGGTTCAGGCCAGGGACAGCACAAACATGCCACTCCAAGGAGGCTACAGAGAACAGAAGCTGGGGGTTGGGGATCCCTGTCAGTGCGGGGGTCTACCAGGATCCAGCAGTCCCAGTCACTGTGGTCCAGATGAAGATATGGGTGGAAGAGAATGAGCAGTATGGGAGAAGTGAGTTGAAGAACAGAGCAATCTGCAGGGGGACCACCAGCTCTGGGCTGCCTCACTGTAGGCTAACCCACTGCCTCACTGCAGGATAAACCACTACCTCACTGCAGGCTAACCTACTGCCTCACTGCAGGATAAACCACTACCTCACTGCAGGATAATCCACTACCTCACTGCAGGATAACACAGGTCACTGCAGGCTAACCCACTGCCTCACTGCAGGCTAATCCACTGCCTCACTGCATGATAACCCACGGTCACTCTGCAGGAAAACCCACAGTTACTCTGCAGGCTAATCCATGGCCACTCTGTAGGATAACCCTCAGAGTCTGGATTCGGATGCTTCTGATAAGACTGTGCACACTCGCTACATACAGATATCTGAAATGCTTCCTGGGGTAAAGATTCAATGCTTTCTTGCTTCCTAATTCACAAAGCACTAGAAGAATATTTCCATTATTGTGGTACTCTGCTAATGAGGCATGGAGGAAGTAAGGCTTTGCTGAGTCTGGCAGGCTTCTGGGACAGTCTCCTTCTGAAGGAAGTTGAGGCAAATTCCGGGGGCCCCTGTAAATCTTAGCAATCCTGAAAACTCCAAAGCCCCTAGGCAGGCCACAAGATAAGAAGCAGATCAAAGCCTAACTGCAAATAACAAACAATAAGGTTTTATTTCCTCTGCTAACATCACCATTCTTTCACAGACCCAGCCTGGCTGTATATCTGAGAGCTAAGCTTTAATATGCATCCGGATGAAAGCATGGTAGCTCATGCCTTTGTTCCTAACACACCTGTGCCCCCAGGAGGCAGGGGGGATGGCTGAAGGCCCTAAATTCTGTTTACAAGTGCTAATGGGTTTCGCTCCTGCTGCCTGAGTTTTCGTGGCTGTGTTCCTGTTTGCTGAGCCCCCTTTGTGTA
>PVHP010030836.1:0-21639 GCA_004024765.1 Zapus hudsonius | reverse complement strand
CCTTCTACCTCAGCCTCCCCTGAGTGCTGGACCCAGCCTTGCCTACTTTTATCAAATGTAGACTACCAACCCCAAACCCACTGCTACTGGGCCACTGAAATATTGTGTGTGTGTGCAAATGTGCATGCGTGTGACTGTCCCTTTTCTTTTTCTTTTGAGACCAGGTCTCTCATTGGCCTTGGAGGCTAGTGAGCAGCAGGAATCTGCCCATCCTTGTCTTGCCCTCCACAGCACTGGGGTTAAGAGCATGTCATCCCTCAACCTTTAAAAAATTTTTTCATTTATTTATTTATTTACTTGAGGTGAGGGGGGCATGGGCGTGCCAGGGCCTCTTGCCACTGGCAATTGAACTTCAGATACATGCATCACTTTGCTCATCTGGGTACTGGGGAATCAAACCCAGGTGGGCAGGCTTAACAGCAAGCTATCACCCCATACTTTTTTTGTTTTTCAAGGTGGGGTTTCACTCTAGTCTCAGGCTGGCCTTGAACTCACAGTGATCCTCCTACCTCTGCCTCCCTAGTACTGGGACTAAAGGCATGCACCACCACAGCCAGCAGAAACTTGGGTTCTCAAGCTAGTGGGGCAAGTACAGTCAGTTACCTACATAGGTTAAGTATTTTATTTACTTGCACAAGTGTGTGTGGGGGGGCGGGTCTTACCAGGGCCTCTTGCCACTGTAAACAAGTACTAGATGTGTGAGCCTGGCTTTTTTATTTTTATTTTTTTTGCAGCTGGCTTTACATAGATAGTAGGGAATTGAACTGGGGCAGCAGGCTTTGCAAGCAAGCATCTTTAACCGTTGAGCCATCTCCTCAGCCCTCCACATAGTTATTTTAAGACCTTTCATCTTGCAACTAGACCATAGAATCTACATAAAGGGATCATTACAGCTCTCCAATGCTGACTCATCAGAATCCAGCTGATATAACACTGGAGCTCAGGGGTCATAATTCACCTGAGAAGGTCCTTAGAAAAGACACACACTCAGTCTAAGAGAGCTGTGGTGATCAAAACATGATTGGTGGTGCCAGGCGTGGTGGCGCACACCTTTAATCCCAGCACTCAGGAGGCAGAGCTAGGAGGATTGCTGTGAGTTCAAGGCCACCCTGAGACTACATATCCAGGCTGAATTCCAGGTCAGCCTGGACTAGAGCGAGACCCTACCTCGAAAAACCCAAAAAAGAAAAACATGATTGGTGGCAATGCAGACAGTGAGGGGCGAACTTGGGCAGAGGGTGGTGATGCAGAGAGGTAGGTCAGGTGTGCCTGGTGGACATAATCATAACAGAGGATCATGAAATGGCACTGCAGTAATCATAACATTGTATAACCTAGAGGTGTCAAGCAAAAAAAATTAAAAAAAAGGTCTACCTCTAACTCCTCCCTTGCCTCTTGAAATAAGGCCTGGGGATCCACAGAACAGAGGTCCTGAGCCGCTCCTGCTGCTCCCATTCTGTGGAATGCACTTTCATTTTCACTTCTAATAAATCTAGACTTTTATGGCTGCTGTTCCATGTCTTTGAAGAACCTGGGTATCATGTCACAGGAGACCCTAAAACTCCTCCAGTGATAAGAGAGTGGGATAAGGAAGACCACTAGTATATGGCTTGTAGTAATTGTCCATGCTCCATTTTCTGTTTGGAGGAGAAATGATATTAATTACATTTATTTCAAGAAAACAAACAATAAAACTTAAGCCAGGCATGGTGGCACACACCTTTACTCCCAACACTCAGGAGGATCACCATGAGTTCAAGACCAGCCTGGATTACAGAATGAGCTCCAAGTCAGCTTGGGCTAGAGCTTAAAATAAAGAAAAATGAACCTTAGAAAAATCTCCCTTTACAACCCTTAACTTCCTGGTTTTTTTTTTTTTTTTTTTGGTTTTTTGAGGTAGGGTCTCACTCTAGTCCAGGCTGACCTGGAATTCACTATGGAGTCTCAGGATGACCTTGAACTCATGGAGATCCTCCTACCTCTGCCTCCCTAGTGCTGGGATTAAAGGCGTGAGCCACCACGCCCAGCTCCTGGGGTTTTTTTTGTTTGTTTGTTTTTTTGTTTTTTCGAGGTGGGGTCTCCCTCTAGCCCAGGCTGACCTGGAATTCACTCTGTAGTCTCAGGGTGGCCTCGAACTCACAGAGATCCTCCTACCTCTGCCTCCGGAGGGCTGGGATTAAAGGCGTGCGCCACCACGCCCGGTTTAAGCCTCCCTTTCTTTAGTTTGTTCTCTGATAACTGCTGGGCCACTTTCCTATCTTCACCAATCCCATAAGAATGGGAGGCTGAGCTCTGACCAATCAGTCAGAGCAAGGCCTTTGCTTTTGCCTTCCGGAATACAAACGCTAGGGCTGGAGAGATGCTTGCTTGCAAAGCCTCCTGGCCCAGGTTGGAGTCCCCAGTGCCCACTCACAGCCAGATGCACAAAGCAGTGCATTCATCTGGAGTTCATCTGCAGGGGTAAGAGGCCCTGGCAAACCCATTCTCCTATAAATAAATAATTTTTTGTTTGTTTTATTGAGGTAAGCACTCACTCTAGCCAAGGCTGACCTGGAACTCTAGTCCCAGGCTGGCCTCGAACTCACAATGATCCTCCTACCTCTGCCTCCCAAGTGCTGGGATTAAAGGTGTGTACCACCATGCCTGGCTTCAGAAGAAACTTTTGTTGGGATTATTACAAACTAGGAGGACTTTTGACGGCTATGAGCCTATGGGGACAAGGGGTAGAAGATGATGACTAAAGTGATATGACTGGATGCCAAGTTGATAAGAAGGAGATTGTGATGTTAATACTGTCAACAGGACAGGATCTAGAATCACCTAGGAGATAACACGGATACCTCTGTGAGGGAGTTTCTAGCTTAGGGTTAGGCGGAAGACCCACCCTAACTCAGCTCTAGCCCAGGCTGACCTCCTTCCTCTACCTCCAGGGGCTGGGATTCAAGGGTACTTGTTTTCACAGCCTGCCCACCTGGGTTCAAGTCCCTAGCCACCCACAGAGCGCCCGGTGGGCATTCACCCTGGAATTCATAGGCACGCACTCTGCGCTCTAAGCTTTCCTGCTCGCAGCAATACTCACCGTCAAACTGATAGTGCATGGTCTGGTGGATGCGCTCAGTGACACTGGCCAGCCAGTCCTGGAAGGACAAGGTCACCTGGGCCTCATCGAAGAGCTGACCACAAGCTAGAGAAAACACACACAAAAACCCTCTTCATTAACTTGATATTTCTCTCAGAATAAGCAATTATTTTAGTTTGAGAAAGTTAAAGGATTTACATTGTAAAGAAAAAAATAGATGCCAGGATCGTTGCAGCATGCCTTTAATCCCAGCACTGAGAAGGCAGAGGTAGGAGGATGGAAGTGAGTTCAAGTCCAGCCTAAGACTAGAGAGTGAGTTCTAGGTCAGCTTGGGCTAGCAAACGTGGGCCCTGCCTTGAAAAACCAAAACCAAAAATAAGTAACTAAAAATAAACTGTGAGTGAAACTGAAATATAAAGTTGACAAACGGAAGTAGATATTCTGGGACTTTATTGATTTGTTTTATGAGGTAGGGTCTTGCTGTAGCCCAGGCTGACCTGGAATTCTCTATGTAGTTTCAGGGTGGCCTCTAACTCATGGCAATCCTACCTCTGCCTCCCAAGTGCTGGGATCAAAGGCGTGTGCCCACCTTAAATATTTTTGTTTATTTATTTATTTATTTATTGAGAGAGAGAGAGAGAGAGAGAGAGAGAGAGAGAGAGAGAGAGAAAGAGAAGGCAGATAGAGACAGAGAATGGGCAAGCCAGGGTCTGTAGGCATTGAAAATGAATTCTAGACCCATATGCCAACTTGTATACCTGGCTTTACGTAGGTACTAGGGAACTGAACCTGGGTCCTCAGGCTTTATAGGCAAGCGCCTTAACCACTGAGCCATTTCTCCAGCCTTTAAGCTTTTTTTGAAGCAGGATCTCACTCTAGCCCAGGTCGAACTGGAACTCATGGCAACTCTCCCTCCCAAATTCTGGGATTAAAGGCATGTATCACCATGCCTGGTTTGAAATGCTGTAATTTAATGAGGCCAGAATACAGAACTGGAAGTACATGTTGCTGAGGGTTCTCTCAGTGGTAGATTGGGCCTGAGTTCAGGGCCACACACACGAGGTGGATTGAGTTTTTAGATATTAATCTATAAGCTTTGTGTGTTAGGGTGATACATGCACATGTCAGGCGTTGTTCAGTCACCTCTCCAGCCCACCACCCACCTTTTTTGAAACAGGGTCTCTTACTGGCCTGGAATCTGGCTGGCTGGTCAACAAGCCCTAAGAATCTGCTTGTCTCCACTTCCCAGTAAGGGAGTCTAAAGATCTTTTTTTGGGGTGTGTGGGGTTTTTGGTTTTTCGAGGGAGGGTCTCGCTCTAGTCCAGGCTGACCTGGAATTCACTATGTAGTCACAGGGTGGCCTCAAACTCTCGGCGATCCTCCTACCTCTGCCTCCAGAGGGCTGGGATTAAAGGCGTGAGCCACCACGCCTGGCTTAAAGAGCTGTTTTTAATGTAGTTTAAAGGCTGGAGAGATGGCTCAGGGGTTAAAGATGCTTGCTTGTAAAGCCTGTCAGACTGGGTTCATTCCCCAATACCCACGTAAGGCCAGACACACAAAGTGGGGTGTGCATCTGGAGTTTATTCGTAACAAGAGCACCTAGCATAGCCAATCTCTCCCCACCTCTCTCTCCCTCAAATAAATACATAAAAATATTTTTTAAATAGCTGGCTGTGGTGGCATATGCCTTTAATCCCAGCACTTGGGAGGCAGAGGTAGGAAGACTGATGTGAGTTTGTGGGTCTGGGTCTACAGAATGAGTTCCAGGTCAGCCTGGACCAGAATGAGACCCTGCCATGGAAAAACAAACAAGTAAATACAAACAAATAAATCAATCAAATGTAGCTTAAACATCATTTTGAGATAGTTGTATGTTATCATACAATCTCTCTGTATCTCTCTGCTTGAAAATGAATAAATAAAATATTTAAAAAAAGAAATACAAAGCTTACCTCTATTGGTGGTATATACCTGAAATCCAAGCATTCATCAAGCTGAGGCAGGAGGATTGAAGGGATTGAAGTTTGAAGCCACTGTGCCTGGCATTTTACATGAATATTAGGGATTAAACTCAGGTCTTCATGATTGTAAGGCAAGGACTTTACCCACTGAGTTTTCTCCACAGCTTTATTTGCCCATTTTTCATATTTATTTGCAAGCAGAGAGAGAAGATAGCAAGAACGGGCACACCAGGGCCTCCAGATGTTATAAACCCCAGGTTCATGTGCCACTTTGTGAATCTAGTTTTACACGAGCACTGGAGAATTGAACTCATTAGGCTCTGCAGGCAACCGCCTTAACCAATGAACCATCTCTCCAGCTCCCCCTTTTTTTTGTTTTTTTGAGGGAGGGTCTCACTCTAGCCCAGGCTGACCTGAAATTCACTATGTAGTCTCAGGCTGGCCTTGAACTCACAACTATCCTCCTACCTCTGCCTCCCAAGTGCTGGAATTAAAGGCGTGTGCCACCATGCCTGGCCTTTTTTTTTTTTTTTTCAAGGTAGGGTCTCACTCTAGCCCAGGCTGACCTGGAATTCACTATGTAGTCTCAGGGTAGCCTTGAACTCACGGTGATCCTCCTACCTTTGCCTCCCAATTGCTGGAATTAAAGGCGTGTGCCACCATGCCTGGCCTATTTTTTAGTAGTATAATTTTTATTGATAATTTTTATACATTATATTGTTTTTTGAGGTAGCATCCCATGTAGCCCAGGCTGGCCTCAAACTTCCCATGTAGGTAAGGATGATCGTGAACTGATCCTCCTTCCTTCATCACCCAAGTTCTTAGACTAGAGGCATGTATTACCTACCAGGCACAAGTTATTATTATTATCTGAGACAAAGTCTTTCTTTTTTTAAAAAATATTTTATTTATTCATTTTTCAAGCAGAGAGATACAAAGAGAAAGAGAGTACCAGGGCCACCACCTTGTGGGTCTGGCTTATGTGGGTCCTGGGGAATTGAACCTGGGGCCTTAAGCACTGGAGGCAAGTGCCTTAACCGCTGAGCCATCTCTCCAGCTTGCAACATGTTTCTTAATATTCACACATTTACTTATTTGCTCATGTGTTGGTGGGGGGGGCACACCCAGGTCTCTTGCCACTACAAATGAATGCCTACCTAGCTGGGTACTGGGGAATTGAACCTGGGTCATAGGCTTTGCAAGCATATTTAACTCCTGAACCATCTCCCCAGTCCTCTGGCAACTTATTTTATTATTTAATTTTTTTTGTTTTGTTTTTCGAGGTAGGGTCTCACTGTAGACCAGGCTGACCTGGAATACACTATGTAGTCTCAGGGTGGCCTTGAACTGGCGATCCTCCTACCTCTACCTCCAGACTGGGATTAAAGGCGTGCGCCATCATGCCCGGCCTATTTTATTATATTTTATCTTATTTTGAGGCAGGGTCTTGCTTTAGCCCAGGATGACTCACTCTGTAGCCAGGCTGGCCTCAAACTTACAGCAATTCTCTTTCCTCAGTCTCTCCAGTGAGAAGATTAAAGGCATGAACCACGGCATCCAGCAACATAGTTTCTTTTTTCAAAAAACACTTTATTTATTATTATTTTCAAGCAGGGAGAGGGAGAGACAGAGAGAGAAAGAATATGGTGTGCCAGAGCCACCTGCCACTGTAGAAAAACTCCAGACGCATTCACTACTTCGTTATCTAGCCTTACCTTTGTCCTGGGGAATCAAACCTGGGCCACCAGGGCTTGCAAACAAGTGCCTTTAACTGCTGAGCCATCTTTCTAGCCCCCATATTTTTTCACGCAATTTATTAACTTTTTAAAGTTTGATTAAACTTACAACAAGTCACAGTGAGATTTTAATCAGGTCTTATGAAGACGCTTCAACATTACATTGTAGCCATTTTAAAAAACATTTTATTTATTTGTAAGCAAAGAGAGAGAAAGAGAGAGGGGAAATGAGCATGCCAGGACCTCTTGTCACTGCAAACAAAATCCAGAGGCATATGCCACTTTGTGCATCTGGCTTACATGTGGGCACTGGGGAATTGAACCCCAGGCCATCAGGCTTTGCAAGCAAGCGCCTTTAACAGCTGAGCCATCTCTCCATCCCAATTTATTGTAGCCATTTTGAGAGATCGTAGTTGTCCTTAAGGCTCATAAAATGGCATCACCATTGCAGCTGTTTCTAAACAGGTTAGGAAGGAGACCATCAGGTACTATAGGTTATATGCTGTTAGCAATACACTTCAGGAGACAACATGTAGTATCTTTTAAAATTTATTTATTTTCAAGCAGAAAGAGAGAATTGGGTACCAAGGCCACTGCAAATGAACTCCAGATGCCTGGGCCACTTTGTGCATCTGGCTTTATGTGGCTGAGGGGATCTGAACTTGGATCTTTAGGCTTTGCTGACAAGTAACCACTGAGCCAACGTCTAGCCTAGTATCTTTATTTTTTCATTAAGTACTTTGCACATGTGTGTGTGGCTGTGTTGGAACGCGGGTGCTTTTGGACACTGCGAACTGAACAGCAGACACCTGAGCCCCTTTTTGTATCGTGCTTTACGTAAGTGGTTTGGGAACTGAACCTGGCCAGCAGGCTTTGCAAGCAAGCGCCTTTAACCACTGGGCCATCTCCCCAGCATTTCTTTTCCCCTTAGCAATTCTTTTGACGATTGCTTCCGACAATAATCCAGATGATTACCATCCCTGCAGCCTATTTCAGGCAAGGGAAACTTACCCTGCCTTTTGAACGAAGAAGCAACCACAGGTTTTTTCAGGCCACTCTTCTTTACATTGCTGCTTACTGTATCCTGAGGCATTAGTGAACTGTTCGTCTGTGCACCTAAATCATAAATCACGACAGTGTTTAAAAATATGTCTGGAGCTGTGGATGTAGATCATCTGATGAAATGGCTTTCTACACTGTACAGGAAGTCTTGGGTTTGCTCCTCAGCATAAACAGGCACACTGGCCCATTCCTGTAATTTCAGCACTTGGAAAGTCATCCTTGCCTACATATCAAGTTCAAAACCAGCCTGGGCTGCATGAAAGTCTGTCTTGAAAACAAAACAAAATACGTCTGTAGCTGGGTCATTCCATCGCTGGGAGGTGAAGGCAGGAGGGTCAGGAGTTCTAGGTCATTCTTGGCTACATAGCACCTTCAAAGCCAATTTCCACAGCATGAGACCCTGGCTAAAAAGCTACACCCCCAACCCCCAAAAAAGTCTACAGAATCATGTAAATTGATTTCTAAAGAGTCTAAAACATAATAATTGGTCTTTGCTAATATATAGGATAGCTTTACAGTTGCTAGAAGAAACACTATGAACAAACTTTTAACTTTTAATGCTATTTGTAAGAAATTTAGATCAAAAGCAGAAGTTAAAGAAAGAAAAGAACTCACTCATTGTTACTCATTGCTCCCGCCACTCAGATACCACGACTCACTCTCTGGTGAACTGGTAAACAGTGTCTCTTATTTTTATCTATGAATAGTTTTGCTGATTTTGTGAAATTTTAGCTGTTGAGACTTTTGTTGCTTTTTTAATTTTTATTTCTTTTTTATAGATAGGAAAGAGAGAAAGATGGGTGAGCCAGGGGCTTTATGTGTGTATCCTAGGGAATCTAACCTAGACCTTTGCAAGCAAGGTCTTTACCCACTGTGTCATTTCTCCAGCCCTGTTTGTTTTTTGAGACAGATCCTTATGTATCTCAGGCTGACCTTCAACTTACTATGTAGCCAAGGCTGGCCTTAGACTCGTGATCCTCCTGCCTCTACCCAGTTTATTTATTCATATTTTTCGAGGTAGGGTCTCGCTCTAGTCTAGTGCTGGGATTAAAGGCGTGCGCCACCACACCCGGCTTTTTTTTTTTTTTGAGACAGGTCTCAGTCTGTAGCCTAGGCTGGCCTCAAACTTGTAGCCTCTGAATGCTGGGATTACAGTGTGAGATATCATATCTGGCTCTGGTTTATGATTTTAAATGGTGAAGATTATACCAAGTTGCCAAATTAGCTAAAAAATGTTTTCTTTTGAACATGCTTTAGCATTAGCAAGTGCCAAATATTACACAAGTGATAATTATACTAAAAATTATTAGTTATTTATCTAAAAGTCTAACTGAGTATTCTATACTTTATCTGGCTACCTGAGTGATCTAAACATTTTCCCTCAGGCATCTTTTTTTGTTGTTTTGCTTTTGTTTTTTTTTAATATTTTATTTATTAATTTTCAAGGAGAGAGAGAGAGAGAGAGAGAGAGAGAGAGAGAGAGAGAGAGCGCACCAGGGTCACCACCCTGTGGGTCTGGCTTATGTGGGTACTGAGGAATTGAACCAGGGGCCTTAGGCACTGGAGGCATGTGCCTTAACTGCTGAGCCATCTCTTCAGCCCTTGTTTTTGTTTTTCAAGGTAAGGTCTCACTCTAGCCCAGGCTGACCTGGAAGTCACTATGTAGTCTCAGGCTGGCCTCAAATTTATGACAATTCCTCCTACCTTGGCTTCTTGAGTGCTGGGATTAAAGGCCTGCATTACCACACCCAGCTCACATAGATATCATAATTAAAGAGGAGTTTGGTTGGGTCTTATTTTTGGTCAATAGAGCCAAATTTTAGCCTGACCTGACAAAGAATCATCCGTGGAGGGTAAAACTATTTTTGGGAAGATCAGAGCTAGGGGAAGTAGCTCAGCTGTTAAAGGTGCTTGCTTGCAGGGCTGGAGAGAGATGAGTCAGCAGTTAAGGCACTTGTCTCCAGTGCCTAAGGCCCCTGGTTCAATTCCCTAGTACCCACATAAGCCAGAGCCACAAGGTGGTGGCCCTGGTGTTCTCTCTCTCTCTCTCTCTCTCTCTCTCTCTCTCTCTGTATCTCTCTGCTTGAAAAATAAATAAATATTTAAAAAAGATTAAAAAAAAAAAAGGTACTTGCTTGCAATACCTGCTGGCCTAGGACAATTTCCTAGTACCATGTAAAGCTAGATGTACAACACAGCACATGTGTCTAGAGGTCATTCACAGTGGCAAGGGGCCCTGGAGCACCATCCTCTCTTGACTCTCCATCTCTCTTAAATGAATAAAGAAAAGAACCTAACTGGGCATAGTGGCACATGCCTTTAATCCCAGCACTCAGGAAGTAGAGGTAGGAGGATCGCCCTGATTTTGAAGCCACCCTGAGACTAAATAATGAATTCCAGGTTAGCTAGAGAGACCCTAACCAGATTAAAAAAAAAATCAAATGACAGTCAAAGAAACAAAAACCCTAAAAAACCAACAGAAAAGCAAACTAACCAATCGACCAAAAGCAAAAACATAAGAATAATTTTTCCTACAAGTGCTCAGATTTAGTGAATAAAAGTAGTGAAACAATCCTCAAAGACACCAGCAGATGACAAGGAAAACAGTCTCACCAGGTACTTCGTCCCTTTTCCTCTTCTTTGGCTTAGAGGCTGTAGACTCACAAGCAGATCCAGTCGATTCTGAATGGCAGCCTGACTGGGGCACAGCAATCTCTTTAAGACCTAAAAAATAGGAGTCCTGAATTACTAATGCTTTCTGGGACCCAACCTAGAGAGAAATTTATTTATTTATTTATTTATTTATTTATTTACTTATTTTGGATGTTTCAAGGTAGGGTTTCACTCTAGCCCAGGCTGACCTAGAACTCACTCTATAGCCCCAGGCTGGACTAGAACTCAGGATCCTCCAACCTCAGCTTCCTGAGTACTGGGATTAAAAGCATGTGCCACACACCCAGGTTCAAAATTAATTTATAAAACTCCAAATACCCAACAAAGGATAGACTGCTTTAGAAGAAGCCCTGGACATGTGCTCTGTTCAGTGACTGGGGTGTGGTACAGCAGCATATCTGCCCAGCATGAAGAGGCAGCGATGCCACATGAGAGAACCTATCTCAAAGAAAAATTTTTAAAAAAGGATTTTCTAGATAATCTCCATACATACCAGTAGAACTCTTTCACTGCAATTTTAAATTTTATTTATTTGCAAGCAGAGAGAGAGAGAGAGATAGAGAATGAGTGCACCAGGGCCTCCAGCCACTGCAAAGGAACTCCAGATGCATGTGCCACTTTGTGCACCTGGCTTTATGTGGGCACTGGGGAATCGAGCTTGGGTCCTTAGGCATTACAGGAAATCGCCTTAACCACTAAGCCATCTCTCCAGCCCTCACTGGCATTTTTGAAAAACTGAACAATTATCAATCACACTACCTACCACTGGCACCAAAATTTAGGAAGTCTGAGAATTCCTGAGCCAGTGACTCATCACTGGCAAAGGCACACAGGCAAGCAAAGAAGTGAATGCACCGGGAGGCCGCCTCAGGCCTGGGGGTGCTGGTCTTGTGCGATTTCACAGTCTGGCAGGAGCAGGAGAATCGGCGTTCCGGCAAGCTCTTGGCGCTGACCCTCTGCAGAAAGGAGGCATGCAAATACCCCAAGCTGTGCTTCTGGCTGGCCTTGCATTTGACCACCAAGATGTTTTTAGTAATCCTCTGCACCAGGGGACCAGTGGGTTCTGTGGCCAACTGCCAGATGGTCTGTTTGGTTTCTGGAGAGGCCTGGATGGCATTCAGGACTGAACTCTTCAGGGTCAGAGGGGTGGCCTCTGCCTGGCAGCTCACCGCCAGCTTGATGTGCTGGCACTGGTTTTCCACAACTCCTTGACTGGCAGCCTTTAAGCACGAGGGGACATAACACCGTCCAGAACTCAGCTGAGTAATGATGGCCCCATCCACTGTGTGGATGGTCGTCTCCGAAACACCTAGCTCCACAAAGCAGCGGTAGTCAGGGCCTCGGTCTCTCTGCCTCACAGAGTACACCTGCAGATCGGAGCCCGTGATGATTTTAACAGCTTCCACACTAGGCTGTTTCCGGGCACCATAGCGAAATATCGTTCCACACGTCTTGTTCTTACAGCTCAGCCCACGGGTTCCATTGTATGTGCCACATCGAGGACACTTTCGGATTCCCCTCAGAGTGGCCTTCCCCAGGTCAGATAAGAAAGCTGGGACTTTAGTCCTCAGAGAGCTTGGTTCCATTTTTCACAGGCCCTAAAAAGACAAGCCATCAACAGGAGTATACATTCATACAAAGTTGAAACCCCTTGAGAAAGAGAAGAAATGGCGTCAAATTCTCAGAGACCCTTCTGTCTCACTCCTGAGTGCTGACATTGAATCCTCAGGCATGAACTGCCACACCCAGCTCCATTTACCACTTTCAAATCACCCTCCAAAACCAACATAAACTTAAACCCTCCAATGAAATGAGAATGGAAGAAACTTCTATATATTTTCAACCTATTGTAGCACTGAAGCATTCCCCTGGGCTTCACTGCCTTCCGGCAATCCAAGTTAGTTAACCTAACCTTCACAAACTCTGGTGCTTAACTTCAGCAAAGACTAGAGAACAAGAAAAATGGGTTATTCACCCTCTACTCGTCCCCACAAAACCCACCCAATCCTACCTGCCCCAGCTGCCAGGGCATCTGAAGAACAGCAGAGTCTTTATCCACAAGGCCCGGAGTGTGTTGCAGCAGTTTGTGGTGATCACAAAGGGCAGACAGAGGCTCATTTGCAGTGAGGGATGCTGCTTAGCTGATGTAATAATGCAGACATTCTGCCTCCTGCCTGGCCAGCCAATGGCTCAATGTTCCACAGTCAGATTCCTACTCCCCTAAATGGAGGTCTTGAGAGTCTAAAGCAAAACAAGAAAAAATACTGGCAATATAAAGATGGGATGATTTTTTTCCTCTTAGAAATAGATGGGCTGGGCGTTCAGTAGCAGAACAATTGTTTAGCTTATGTGAGATCTTGGGATCAATCCTTAGCACAGAAACAAACAAAAAACCCTAGAAGGCTGGATGTGGTGGCGCCCTCTTAGGTCTCAAATGAGTTCTGTCCTCTCAGCAGTCTTTTATTTTGATGCATTTCAAATTTGCAGGCTACAATAACTTGAGCCAGGTATGGTGGCACACTCCTTTAATCCCAGCACTCAGGAAGCTGAAGTAGGAGGCTCACTGTGAGTTTGAGGCCACCGTGAGACTACATAAATTCCAGGTCAACCAGGGCTAACAAGACCCTACCTCAAAAAACCAAAAATGCCAGGCGTGGTGGCGCACGCCTTTAATCCCAGCACTCAGGAGGCAGAGGTAGGAGGATAGCTGTGAGTTCAAGGCCACCCTGAGACTGCATAGTGAATTCCAGGTCAGCCTGGGCTAGAGCGAGACCCTACCCCGAAAGACCAAAAAAAAAAAAAAAAACCCAAAATAAGTAAATAATAATAATTTGAGACAGTGTCATATAGCCTAGGGTGGCCTAAAACCCGCCAGGTGGCAGAGGATAACCCTGACCTTTCTGATCCTCCTGCCTCCACTTCCCAACTGCTAGGTTTACAAATGTGTGCGTGTGCCACCATCTGGTTTATGTGGTGGGGGGATGAAACCCAGGGTTCCATGCCTGTTAGGCAAACACTCTACCAACTGAGCTAGGTCACTTCCCTTTATTTTAATTATTTCTTTGCATGCATACCAAGATGCTTGCCACTTTTTGCATCTGGCTTTACATGGGTGGCAACGGAATTAAACCCAGGCCAACAGGCTTTGCAAGCAAACACTGCTTGTTTTTTTTTTTGGTTTTGGTTTTTTCGAGGAAGGGTCTTACTCTAACCCAGGTTGACATGGAACTCACTCTGTAGCCCCAGGCTGGCCTTGAACTCACACAGCTCTTCCTGTCTCAGCCTCCCAAGTGCTGGGATTAAGGTGTGCACCACCATGTGCCCTGGAGCAAGCAAACAGCTTTAACCACTGGGCCATCACCCCAGCTCCCCAATTGTCTTTATTTGTTTTTTGTTTGTTTTTGGTTTTTCTAGGTAGGGTCTCACTCTAGCCCTAGTTGGGTGTTTTTTTTTTTTTTTTTTAAAGGTAGGACTCACTCTATCCCAGGCTGACCTGGAACTCACTATGTAGTCCCAGGGGGGCCTTGAACTCAAAGCAATCCTCCAACCTCTGCCTCCTGAGTGCTGGGATTAAAGTTATGTGCTACCACACCTGGGTTTGATCTCTTTTTTGTTCCTTTTTTTTTTTAAACTGATTTTTCTCCATCCCCTACTTTCCTTTAACTATTTTTAATTTTTTTTTTTGACATAGGGTCTCACTCTAGCCCAGGCTGGCCTTGAACTCACAGCCTTGATCCTCCTACCTCAGCCTCCCAGGTGCTGGGATTAAAGAGTGCACCACCATGCCTGGCCTCTACTACTGATTCTTTCTTCTTTCTTTCTTTCTTTTTGATGTAGGGTCTTGCTCTAGCACAGGATATCTGGAATTCACTATGTAGTCTCAGGGTGGCTCTGGGTAGGAGGGCAATTCTCCTACCTCTGCTTCCTTAGTGCTGGGATTAAAGACGTGTGCCATCATACCCGGCTGCTTGTGATTTTTAAAATTAGATCCAAATAAGTATAACATATAACTATGTATAAAAATAGGGGGAACAAGCAGGGTGTGGTGGCACATGCAGAGGTAGGAAGATCGCTGTGAATTTGAGGTCTACCTGAGACTACATAGTGAATTCCAGATCAGCCTGGGCTAGAGTGAGATCCAACCTCAAAAAAAAATTCAATAAAAATAAAACCTGGCATATCTAGGAAAGAATTGTTATTTTAAAATTTAGTATTTATTTATTTGCAAGCAGAGAAAGAGAAACTAGGTGTGCCCCTTCCCCTGCAGACTGCACACAATTTTACTGTGCCCCTCCCCTCCACTTGCCAGCTTGAAAGAATACATATGAAGCTGAAAGTTGAGCTCGGGCCACAGGCCTTTGAAAGCTTATCTCAGCTGTGGACCAACTCTGGGTTCAAGAATAAATCTCTCTTCCACTCAAGCTGGTGTTCGAGTCATTCCAGAGACATTCTCACTATAATATTTATCCACTCACCAGCCAACAGACATGGCTTATTCCCAGTTGTTGGCTATTATAAACAGGGCTGAGTTCAAGGATTTGCATGGACAAATGTCTTCCTTTCTCTTGCATAGATATCTACAAGTGAAAGTTAGATTCTGGGGATAACTGTACATTTACCTGAGAAACTAAATGGCAAACTTGCTGGCTGTGGTCATATACGCATTTAATCCCACCACTCAGGAGGCTGAAGTAGGGGGCTCCCTGGGAGTTCAAGGTCAGCCTGGGCTACTGAGTTCCAGATGAGCTGGGATAGAGTGAGACCCTGTCTCAAAACAAAATGACAAACTTGTACTGGGCTGGGGATGTAGTGGAGCACTGGCTCAGCATACGTGAGGCCCTTGACTGGATCTCCAGTAACACACAAGCAAGCACACACACGCATTTATTCTGTACCATAGTTCCATACATGGCCATGTGTGTGGTGTTCCAATCAGAGTAAGCATGTACACATTCAATTTTCAGAAACTAACACAGTTTTCCAAAGTGGTGTATATTTTATATTCCAGCAGGAACAGAAGAGAGTTTTTAATTCTCTGCTTCTTGGCCAATGCTTGGTGAGGTCTTCTTCATCACACTCATCTGACAGTAGTGGGCATAAAATGGTATCACATTGTGTTTTCATCTGTAAGTCTTTTAATTAATAATGATTTGGGGCAACGTGTATTTGTTAGAAATAATTGATATTTGACATAGATATGAAAGGCCACATATGATTTCATTTGAATGAAAAATCCAGAATAAGAAAATACACAGAAAGGTTAGCCGGGCGTGGTGGTGTACTCCTTTAATCCCAGCACTCAGGAGGCAGAAGTAGGAGGATCACCATGAGTTCAAGGCCACCCTGAGACTACATAGTGAATTCCAGGTCAGCCTGGGCTAGAGCCAGACCCTACCTCGGAACCCCCCCCCCCAAAAAAAAAAAAAAGAAATCCGGAATTGCAGTTCAGTGGAAAAGCACTTGCCAAGAATGAAATGAAGTCCTAGGTTTAATCCTCAGTACCCTGCTTCCCTGCAATAAAAGAGGGGCTGGAGAGAATGGTTGAGCAGTTAAGGTGCTTGCTTGCCTGCTTGCAAAGCCTGCCTGGCAGGAGTTCAATTAACCAGCCACCCATGTAAAGTTGGATCCAATAAGTGCCGAAAGCATCTTGTATTCATTTGTAGTAGCAAGAATGTGCTGGAAGGCACACATGTGCATGCAAATAAGTAGACCGACCTTGGCGATGCCTGCCTTTAATCCCAGCACTTGGGAGAGAATCACAGGAAGTTCAAGGTCAGCCTGGGCTACAGAGAGACCCTACCCCGAAAAAGCAAAAGAAAAGAAAATAGAGAAGAGGAAAAAGAAAAGGAAGATGGAAGGAAGAGAAGAGCAGGGGATGGAGCTCAGTGGTAGAGTGCCTGCTGGCATACTGAAAGGCTGAATTTGATTCCCAGTACTGCTGGAAAAAAAAAAAAGGTCAAACTTCAGCAAAGTTACAAAAAAAAGTTTCACTGTATTAATGAAAATGTAGAGGAACACGAAACACTGTTACATTGTTGGTGGGAATGTATCCTGCAACACTATCTTGGAAGACATGTAAATAACATGTAACAGGTTTGGCTTAGTGATTTCACTTGTAAGAGTTACATTCTTGCATGTGCTGAAAGTACATAAAGGGGTTCTCACCGACTCACTGAGAGACTATCTACTTGCTGAAGAGAAACATTCTAAGTAGTGGAACCACAGCATGCAAACTTGGCAGAAACTATGTGTATCAATAATAAGTGGGTTGGAGAGCCTTACTACCTGGGTTTAATTCCCCGGTACCCACATAAAGCCAGAGCACAGGGCTGGAGAGATGGCTCAGCAGTTAAGGCACTTGCCTCCAGTGCCTAAAGCCCCGGGTTCAATTCCCCAGCACCCACATATGCCAGACCCACAAGGTGGTGGCCCTGGTGCGCTCTCTCTCTCTCTCTCTCTCTTTCTGTGTGTATCTCTCTGCTTGAAAATGAATAAATAAAATATATTAAAAAAAAAAAAAGCCAGAGCACAAAGTGGCACATACATCTGAGTTTGTTTGTAGTGGCTAGAGGCCCTGGTGCGCTCTCCTCTCTTTCTCTCTCTCTGCTTGCAAATAAATAAATAAAAATACTTTAAAAATAATAATGAATAAGTGTGAGCAAACACTGGGGAGTGAAAAAAGGTGAGGTGCTAGTCTTGGTTTTAAAAAGAAATAAAGGAGCTAGAGGAGACACATATGTACTGTCTCAGAAGTGATACGAGACTGGGGGATTTAAATTTCACTATCTGGGGACGGCACGGTGGCGCACACACTTTAATCCTGTGCTTGGGAGGCAGGGGGAGGAGGATTGGTGCCAGTTTGAGGCCAGCCTGGGGCTATAGAGTACAGGTCAGCCTGGGCTAGAGTGAGACCTTACCTCAAAAACAAAAGGACATGTTTTAAAATTCAAATACAAAATCGTGACATTTACTTATTTTTTCGAGGTAGGGTCTCAGTCTAGCCCAGGCTGACCTGGAACTCACTCTGTAGTCCCAGGCTGGCCTAGAACTCACAGCGACCCTCTTATCTCTGCCTCCCAGTGCTGGATTAAAGGAGTGCGCCTCCACACCAGGCCTTAAAACGCGTCCTTTTAGAAAAATTTCACTCGAGGCGGGAGTGGTGGCACACGCCTTTGCCTTTCATCCCAGCACAGAGAAAGAGGTAGGAGGATCGCCGTGAGTTCAAGGCCACCCTGAGACTCCAGAGTGAATTCCAGGTCAGCCTGGGCTGGAGCGAGACCCGACCTCGACACAAAAAATGCGCTCATTTGCTTGCGAGAGAGGAGAGTCTGGGCGCATCAGGGCCTCTCGCCACTAAACCACCACCAGATCATGGGCCACCTGCGCTCCGGGGAACTCAGCTTTCGCTGCTGAGCCATCGCCCGGCACCCCGTGCCTTTTCCGTCCCCGCCCCAGACCCTCCTGCCTCGGCCCGGCAGATGAAGAAAAACGACACCTGAAGAGCCACCAGCAGGAGGCAGGTGAACCCTGCAGGAGCGGGGCCATCAGGTGAGCGCGGAGGGGGCTCCCCGCGCCGCGCCGCGCCGCGCGCACGCGCCGCCGAGCGGCTCGCGCGACGCGGGGAGGACGCGCCGTCTCGGGGTGCACCGAGACTCTGCCGCCAGAAGTCGGGGCAGCTCCGACGGCAGAGCGAGGCGCCCAGCCCGGGGCGCGGGGCACCCGAGTCCCGGCAGCCCCGGCTCGAGCGCCCACTTCCGGCGGTCAGTGAGGCCCGGGCAGCGGCGCCGGCTCCCCGGCGCCCAGCAGCGCCCCCGCCTCCGCCCCGGCCCCACCGCCCGCGCGCGCGCGCCCCTTACCTGCCCCGCGCCCCCCGCGAGCCCCGGGGCCCCGCGCCGGCCTCCGCCCTCGCCGCGGTTCTCTGCGCCTGCCGCGGCCTTTTACAAACGCGGCCAAACCGCTGGCTGTAACGACAGCGGCGATTGGTCGGCGCCACCCACGCGCCGCGGGTGCCCGCCCACCCTGGCTTGCGTGGCCTCATGGGAGTTGTAGTTTTCTTCCCTCGGAGGGCGCTGCGCTCTGAGAATTTCGGTCGGATTTGGTGGCGGAAGCTGCGGGGACCCGGAGCCCTGAGTGCTTCCGGTGGCTCGTCGGCCGCTTCATCCCGGGGCGATTCGACTGGGACGGTCGGCTGCCCTTGGGAGAGGGGGTCTCGCGCTCTCGCGTCCTCGGCTACCTTTTACTCCGTTGTCACCTGCACCGAAGTGGGCTTTCGCTACATTCGGTCCTTGGAGCCACACAGAATGAGTAATTTGTTCGTGACAGGGTTGAAGCCCTCCAGTGAGATCTGCATCCCGGCCCCTTCCCTCGGGGCGACGCTTTTGATCAACGTTCGAAGAGAAGAGGCGCTTTCCTTCCACGACCTAAGTTGGTAGGATCTCGCTCGAGCCCAGGCTCGACTCCAGTTTTTCTCTAAAATTTCAGTCTTTCTTGAAGTGTTTCCACATAAAAACCGTGTCCTGGCCTTCCTTCCCAGATCCCAATTCTTCTTAAACAAACGCTCCAATTTGTGATTTTCCCCAAATAAACGTAATAATTCATAATTTGTCCTTCTTGAATCTGTCTTTATTATTCTTTATAAAAGATTAACAAAGAACCCAAAACTTGGGTTTCATAAATCTGAGGGACCCCCTAGGACCTCAGAATCCTGCATCACTATCTAAAAACAAAATAAACCAAAAAAATTGAAGCGGGTATGGTGGCACAGGACTGTAATCTCAGCTCTTGGAAGGTGGAGGCAGAAGGATCAGGAGTTTAAGGTCATTCTTGGCTACATAAGTTCAAAGCCAGCCTAAGGTACATAAAACTCTGTCTGGGAAAAAAAAGGGCTGGGTGTGGTGGCACATAACCTTTAATCCCCAAATTTGGGAGGCAGAGGTAGGAGGATCGCCGTGAGTTCAAGGCCACCCTGAGACTACATAGTGAATTCCAGGTCAGCCTGGACTAGAGCGAGACCCTATCTCGAAAAAACAAAACAAAACAAAATAATAATAATAATAAATAATAATCACCCCACTAAAACCAAAACAAATTCTCAGAGATCCTAATTAGCTGAGGGGTGATATTCAAGAACTCTAAAACACTGTCCACCTAAGTATTGTAACTGAAGACTTGTTTTTTAAAATACTTTAAAATATTTATCTGAGAGAGACAGAACAGAGAGAATGTGGGAGTCTCAGGGCCTCTTGCCACTACAAATGATCTCCTTATACATGTGCTACTTCATGGGAACTGAACCCCAGCCATCAGGTTTACAAGCAAGTGCTTTTAACCACTAAGCCATCACTGTAGCCTCATCTCCCCAATTTTAATATGATTTGATTTTTTTTTCCTAGAGTAAGGTCTTACTCTAGCCCAGGCTGACTTGGAACTCAATCTGTAGCTCCAGAATAGCCTTGAACTCACAGCAATCCTCCTACCTTAGCCCCCCTGAGTGCTGGGATCAAAGACGTGTACCACCACAACTGGCCATCTCCCCAACTTTTAAAAAATTTTATTTATTTGAGAAAGAAAGTATGGGTGCAACAGGGCCTCCTGCCACTGCAAATGAACTCATCACATGCACCACTTGGTGCATCTGGTTTTATGTAGGTGCCAGGGGGATCGAACCCAAGCCATCAGGTTTTGCAAGCAAGTGCCTTTAACCACTAAGCCATCACTGTAGCCTCATCTCCCAATTTTAATGATTTCATTTTTTTCCCCCTTGCTTTAGCCCAGGCTGACCAGGAATTCACTAGGCAGTCTCAGAATGGCCTCCTACCTCTGCTGGGATGAAAGGTGTGCACTCCCACGCCCGAAACAGTCATAGTAGTATATCCTTCCAAGCTTAAAACACCAGTCAAAATGCAATGATTAGAATAAAAAGTTACTATTTTTCCTCTATAAAGAAATAATAGTTTGGGGGCTGGAGAGATGGCTCAGCGGTTAAGGCACTTGCCTCCAGTGCCTCAGGCCCTGGGTTCAATTCCCCACTACCCACATATGTCAGACCCACAAGGTGGTGGCCCTGGTGCTCTCTCTCTCTTTCTCTCTCTCTGTATTTCTCTGCTTGAAAATGAAATAAAATATTTTAAAAAAATAATAGTTTTGGTCCCTTCCACCTCTCCCCAGGCCAGGAGGGGCTCAGAACTCCCAAAGAAGATCAGGCTCTGATCTCCCAAGCATCCTTCCTGATATCTGGCAGAAGACACCCATGCATCTCCCATCAGAAAACTCATCTTGAAGATCGTGGCTCATGCTGTAAAGATCCCAGCTGTCCACTCATCCGGCAGGAGCCCCAGGATTACTTTATCTCAGAAAAAGGAAACATCCCCTCTCCCAGAGAGCCCACTAAGGAGGATCTCTTCAAGCCTCGCAGCGTCCCTGTCACTCCCACCGCCACTCCTGTGCTTTACAACCTCAATGTCCAGTCCAGCTTCAAGTAAGGCAAGCTCGATGCCAGAGACTTGGGGATGTCCAAGAAAGTCAGGTGATCCTACAACGAAGTAGAAATCTTTAGTTCTGCCACCACCTCCACTCCAGGCCACCGTTGGGTTCCTGCGTTGGGTTCAAGAAGCTCGAAGGAGCCAGGCATGGTGGTGCACGCCTTTAATCCCAGCACTCGGGAGGTAGAGGTAGGAGGATCGCCGTGAGTTCGAGGCCAGCCTGAGACTACAGAGTGAATTCCAGGTCAGCCTGGGCTAGAGCAAGACCAGACCTCGAAAAAAAAAAAAGCTTGAAGGCTTGCCCAGTGTCTCACCTGTGGTGTATCCAAAATTAATGGAGGTCCTAAAGACCCTGAGAAGCCCTTGGCTCCAGACACAATACTCCCTGGAATCTCTCCCCCAGTGGTGAAAGAGAAAGGAAAAAAGAAGAATCCTTCGTTCCTGAAGTCAGAGCTGGATGAGTGGGCTGTGGCCATGAATGCTCCCTCGCGATGGCATGGACCCTGTACAGGCTCTCCCCTCCCATCCCTGAATCTACGGCCCTCTCAGTGGAACCTCTGTACTGGCCTTGTTACCCAGGCAGGTGTTGCTGGCCACTAATGATGTTGACTAATCACCTGGCAAGCCTCTTCTTTCTACGTCCCCAG